>MCJB01051456.1:0-24152 GCA_002018475.1 Nicotiana obtusifolia | reverse complement strand
TTTAAGTTTATAATCAAAATGCCAAAATCGAAGATGGAATTATGTAATATAATCAAATTCGAGTGAAAAATACTTACTCCAGTTTATGTGGTGAAAATCCTCTCCAAAATCACCCAAATCCGAGCTCTCCAACTCAAAATATGATAAAATAACTTGAAGTCTGAAAATAGAGTGCTTTACAACACTGCCCAGGTGAACCTTTCGCGATCACGGGACTAGCTTCATGATTGCGAAGCACAATATTGATGTGCCTCGAAGAAACCCTATGCGAACACGGCCTCAGGCTCGCGATCCTGATTCACATATCCACAGACCCTCGCAAANAGAGAAGGCTAGTTCAAGCAAAGTTAGCAGGCTCTACCAGCAAAGAAGATTACATCCAGGAGAAGGAAAACCTCCCGCAACAGCTCAAGGGGAAGGTTCCCAATCAACATTCATCCAGTTTGTCTGAAGAACAATCAGAAGAAGAGGATGACCCTGACTATGACGCCAGCACAGAATTTTTCAGAAATTTACTGTAGATTACTATGCACTTTTCACTGTAGCACGGTCTATAATTCTATAAATAGACCCCCTCACTCACGGAAGAAGGCATTCATTTCTTCTCAAAAATTTCAGAATTTTCTCTAGACATTCCCTCTCTCTAAACCCTCTCAACACTTGAGAGTATGTATGTGTGTGTATATATATATATATATATATATATATATATATATATATATGGATCGGGCTGCAGCCGCAGCAGGTATTGTACGAGAGAGCTGATTATTGAGCATGGTGAGAGAGGATATGAGACAGTGAGATTGAGTACTCTGAGAGTGTGAGTACATGAGTTCATCACTGAGATACATTTCATTTGACATGCGTACTTGAGATACATGCATAGAGATGCATTCCTTCTACTACCCGATATTGGTGACATTCATAAATTCACCTGTATATTGACATGTAGGCATGAGATGTATTTTCCTCATGCTATCTGAAAATGAAACATCTTGTTTATTGTTGAAAGGTTTTTTGGGAAAATCATAGTTTTCAAACTTACCCATATGCTACTGACGTTTTCAGTGAAAGATTTGGAGTTGACTGTTATAATTGAAAAGCATGCCTATTTTTCTGTAATTGTATACGAGCTGAGCATTTATTTATTGAGTTATTTCTTGAACCATCTATATTATATTGTTATGGTTATTGGAGTTGGACACTAACGTTTGTCCCAACTCATAACTACTTTCAACCTAAGGTTAGGTTTGTTATTTATTGAGTACATGGGGTCGGTTGTACTCATACTACACTTCTGCACCTTGCGTGCAGATGTTGGATGCTGATGTTGCTGTGCACTGCGGGAGCTCGATTTGAAGACGTACCTGCTTTCCAATCACCGCTGCCTCTTGTTCATGGTAGTTCTAGACTATTGAAAATCTGTTTATGTGCATTCGGACATATGATATATTTATTTCATACTAGCTTTGTAAATTCTAAGTCTTAGAAGCTCATGATTTGTACTACAAGTTCTTGCGAATTCTTGTATAACAGTTAATTTGTAATATCATTTCTTCTCTCAATTATATTATTTGAACTAGTTTGTTGTTAACTGGCTTACCTAGCGGGTTGGGTTAGGTGCCATCACCGCTAGACGGATTTTGGTTTGTGACAACACACTAGAAATGCTATCCCGCACGAACCAACCTCCGAACAGCCCGAAACTAGCAATAATCAACTCAAAAACAACAAATAATGCCATAGCAAACAAACCCGAACGATAAGGCTGAATCTTTAATCAAATATTCAAAGTCAACCAAAAACTCGGGCTTGCACCCCAGAACCCGACAAAACTTACAAATTCTGGAAGCCCATTCGAATACGAGTCCAACCATACTAATTTCATTCAAATCCGACTTCAAATTGATGTTCAAAACCCAAATTTTCTCTTAGAAAAGTTTAGACAAAAACCCCCAATTTCTCTTTTAAGTTTATAATCAAAATGCCAAAATCGAAGATGGAATTATGTAATATAATCAAATTCGAGTGAAAAATACTTACTCCAGTTTATGTGGTGAAAATCCTCTCCAAAATCACCCAAATCCGAGCTCTCCAACTCAAAATATGATAAAATAACTTGAAGTCTGAAAATAGAGTGCTTTACAACACTGCCCAGGTGAACCTTTCGCGATCACGGGACTAGCTTCAAGATCGCGAAGCACAATACTGATCTGCCTCGAAGAAACCCTACGCGAACACGGCCTCAGGCTCGCGATCCTGATTCACATATCCACAGACCCTCGCAAAGGCGGACACGCCAGCGTGAACACGAACGCGAAGAAGAACCCATCATGACCTGCCCAGCATAGCTCAACACTGTGCGAACGCTTGGACCAATAACACAAACGCAAAGGCTTAAAGCCTCGAGCATCACAAATGCAACCCTTCAAGAGCGAACATGAAGAAGAGCAAAAACTTTGCGATCACGAAGAACAACTGAAACATCAGAAATCAGCAGAAACCAGCAATATCCAACATGGCCCAAATGATCCGAAACCTATTCGAAACCCATCTGAACCCCTCGGGACCCCGTCCAAACATGCCAAAAGTCCCAAAACATAAAACGGACCTACTCGAGACCTCGAATCATACATAATAACATCAAAATGATGAATCACACCTCAATTCAAGCTTAATGAACTATTTCACATTTCCAAATTGTGACGACCTAGCTAGTCGTCTCGTGAGTTACCGCTCCGTTTTCCCCATTTCTGCTTTATTATGCTTCGTTATCCATATTTTATGTAATCACGTTGAATGGTTTGCGTTCGAAGTATATTTGGTAAGAAATGAGGCACTTAGCCTCTTTCAAGAAGGTTTAAACCGGAAAGTCAACCGGATGTTGACTTCTGGGTTAGAGGGATCGGATGTGAGTTTCCATTGTTCGGTTAGTTTCGGGAGATAATTTATGACTTAGGAGTGGGATCGGAATTAGTTTTGGAGGTCCGGTGTAGAACTAGAGTTGAATTGGCGAAATTAGCATTTTGGCAATTTCCGGGTGTTAGGCGAGATTTTGATCCGAGGGTCGGAATGGGATTCTGAAAGTTGCTGTAGCTTCGATATGTGATTTAGGACTTGCGTGCGAAATTTTGGTTCATTCGAACAAGGTTTGGTTAGGTTTAGATCAATAGAGTGATTTAGAGGATTTTGAAATCCTTGGGCTTGAATCCGACTCGAATTGGGCGTTGAGAGGTTGTTTGAGCATTACGAAGGTTGGAACAAGTTTGAATGATGTTATGGAGTATGTTGGCGTGTTTGGTTGAGATTCCAGAGGCCTCGGGTAAGTTTTGGGTGGTTAAACAGACTAATTCATCGTTGGAAAAGAAAGTTGCAGAAAACCAGGTGTCGAGAATGCGATCGCATTTCTCAAATGCGTACCGCATATCTCTCCAAGAGATCGCAAACCCAGGCAGGTTCCTGGGCAAAGATTATGTAAGAAATGCGGTAGGAAATGCGGACCGCATGTCCTACATGCAGACCGCATATCTGACATTGAGATCGCAAACTGAGACAGAAAACTGAACAAAATTTAACATCAAGAATGCGGTCGAAAATGCGGTCGCAAACCTGAAATGCGGACCGCAAACCATGCTTCATGTTGAAATTGCGGTGAAGGCTAGGGCCACTTATGCGGTGGCCAGGTCAAATATGCGGATCACATATCTGTTCTGCGACAGATATGCGATCGCATATAGGGCCAGACATGGGTGTTTTTGTCTCGATTTGTGGCCCCTTTATAAACAGAAATCAGTGCCCATTTTCCATGCAAAAGTCATTTTCCGTTACCCACAAAGAGAAACACCTCCGAACACCATAGAATCATAACAAATCAACCTTAAAATCATATCCAAAGGACATTTTCTTGGACAAATTCTCAAGAGGAGGAGTTTTGACCATCTTGAAAATTATTGGAGCTATAGAGCTCGGGTTGAAGCTCGGGTTGAAGCAAGTGTTGAGGCAATTCTTTGAAGATTCCCAAGGAAAAACATCGGGGTAAGTGTTCTTGACTTAATCTTGGTCAAAATTACCCAAACCTACTGCTATTCTAGCTTGTAATTGTGATTAAGTTGGGAAAATTGTGAAAAAACCCTTAAGTTTAGATTTTAAGACTTGGAGGAATTCGATAAATCTTGTATGGTTGAACTCGTGGGAAGATAAGAACCCGTTGAGGTAAAAAATTACTGAATTTCGAAAAGTAGGCCCGGGGCTCGGGTTTCGCTAATTTTGGGATTTCTTAGTATCTATTGATTGTTTTCGCGTGGGCTTTGTTCCCTCAACATATTGTGACGTAATTGTTCTGAATTTGCATAGATTCGACGCACGCGGAGGCCAATTCGAAGGGCAAAGGCATCGTAGGCTAGGAATTTAACCGGTTCGAGGTGAGTAGTGATTGTAAATGTTGTCTTGAGGGTTCGAAACCCCGGAATTGCACATCGTAGTGCTATATTGAAGTGAGGCACACGCTCTATGATGAGCGTGGGGTCATTTACTACTGGGACTGTGACTTGGTCCGTCCCGATTGATGTTTTTTACTACATATTTGACTGAAACCTATTTTGATATCATAATGTTTTGGACTGATTTCCATATTTGGGCTTCGTGCCAATTGTTTGAACCCTCCGTGGATTTGTATCACTATTTCCTCACTATTTGTACTTATTACTTGAACTCGGTCATGTTGTTTCCACTGTTGTACAACTCAGCCACTTTTTACTTAGTTTTGAGTCTTACACGATATTTTAAATGATGTTTTGGGCTGAGAACTACTATTTTACTATGCCCGAGGGGCTTGTGATGATTTTCTGACTGAGTGCGGCCGAGGGCCAGATGTGAGGTTTTACTGAGTGATATGAGGCCGAGGGCCTGAGACACTGTGTATACGCCACGAGGTGGCTTGATTGATATGAGGCCGAGGGCCTAGATGTATGCCACGAGGTGGCTGGATATAGCGGTTGGGTCGTAAGGGGCCCCTCCCGGAGTCTGTACACCCCCAGTGAGCGCAGGGTACCCAGAGATATTACAGTTGGTAACAATGACAACTGTAGATTCCAGTTGGTAACAATGACAACTGGTAACCAGAGATATTATAGTTGGTAACAATGACAACTGGTAACCAGAGCTCTGAGATTGATACTGAGCCCAGGAATATTACAGTTGGTAACAATGACAACTGTAGGTTACAGTTGGTAACAATGGCAACTGGTAACCAGAGCTGGGAAGATTTTTAAATGATTTCTTACTGATTTACTATTTTCAAATAATGATTTACTGCTTTATTATGCATTGCCTTGTGCTTTACGTGTTTCCTTACTTTCAGTCATTATTTATATGTGCTACTCACTGAGTTGGAAGTACTCATAGTACTCCCTGAACCATGTGTGCAGATTCAGGCGTTATTTATTCCGCTCCGAGGCATTGACTACGATTGTCAGAGCGGTGACTCAGAGACTACGAGGTAGATGTTGGCGTCCGCAGCCCCGTATCTCTTTATATTATTATTTCCACTTTCTTCAAACAATTGTGCCAGAGATATTGTAATAGTAATCTTGTTATTAGGATTTCATTAGTTGCTCATGACTTTGTGACACCCCAGTTTCGGGCCGTTGTTGGGATGGTTCACTATGTTTTTCCACAAATGACCGCTATTAAACTATGTTGTGTTGTTCTCTTGTTAAATTAACTGCTTAAAATGAGTTATGGTTCGAATTGGCTGGCCTTGTCTTCACGAGAGGCGCCATCACGATCGGTTTGGGATTTGGGTCATGACAGCTTGGTATCAGAGCCTAGGTTACATAGGTCTCATGAGTCATGAGCGGGTTTAGCAGAGTCTTGCGGATCGGTACGGAGACGTCTGTACTTATCTTCGAGAGGCTGCGGAACCTTTTTAGGAAAATTTCATATTCTTGAAATTCTTGTCGTGCGGACTTGTATATCCGAGTACTAAAACTTTTGCTAACCTGTTCTCCCACAGATGGTGAGGCCGCAAACTATTGGACGAGGTGGACGACCACCAGTACCACCCACTGAGGCCACCAGAGGCCGTGGACGTGGTCCTGGTCGTGGTAGAAGCAGAGCAGCGAGGGCAGCATCTGTTGATCCACTAGCTGCCCCAGCACAGGAACAGGCTCCAGCAGCACCAGTTCAGGTGGTTTCACTGGCCTGGCTCAGGCGGTTTCAGCCACCACAGCCGCAACTATTTCATACGTCGGGGGAGGCAATCATACTCCAGTTGCCCGTACGCCTGAGCAGGTAGTGCAGGGAGTTCATATGCCGGGGGCACCTCCAGCCCAGCCAGCTACACCAGCTCAGGAATTCATAGTACCAATTATGCCAGATGATGAGCAGCATCGCCTTGAGAGGTTTGGCAGACTCTAGCCTCCGTCATTCAGTGGTGCTGAGGGTGAGGATGCCCAGGGTTTTCTTGACAAGTGTCAGCAAATGCTCCGGCCAGTCGGGATTCTTGAGTCTTGTGGTGTGGCATTCACCACCTTTCAGTATAGGGGAGCTGCCTTTAATTGGTGGGACGCGTATGAGAGGCGTAGGCCGGTTGATGCAGCGCCACTTACTTGGTAGCAGTTCTCCGCTCTTTTCTTGGAGAAGTATGTGCCGCAGTCCCGCGGAGAGGAGCTGCGCAGATAGTTTGAGTGGCTGCGACAGGGGGATATGATGGTGTCACAATATGAGTCAAGATTTTCTGAGTTGGCTCGACATGCTGTCTGGATGGTACCGACTGATCGTGAAAGGATCAGGAGGTTTGTGGATGGCCTTAACTATCATCTCCGTATCCTCATGACCTGGGAGAGAGTATTGGGTGCTACCTTCAAGGAGGTGGTTGATATAGCTCGCGATATTGAGACGGTTCGCCGTCACGAGCGAGAGGAGAGGGAGGCTAAGAGGCCTCGAGGATCGGGTAGTTACAGTGGTACTCCTTCGAGAGGCCAGTTTCAGCAGGGTAGAGGCCGTTCCTTCAGGCTTGCTCAGCCAGCCCGTCCAGAATACCGTGGGGCATCTGCAGGTCGTGGTCATCATAGGTTGCAGCAGGGCCAGTCATCACTCAGTACCCTTCCAGCTCATGCTCCGTTGGCCCAGGGTCCTCCTAGGCCAAGTGCATCTGCTAGAGCACCAGGGAGTTGTTATGATTGTGGCTAGATAGGCCACATGTGGAGGCAATGTCCTCATCGTGGTGCTAGACTGTTCCAGCAGAGGGTCAGCCCTCAACTTCTGCTCCAGTTACCTTACCGCCCGCCCAGCCAGCTAGGGGTGGAGGTCAGGCAGCCAGAGGTCGCCCCAGAGGAGGAGGTCGAGCAGGTGGTGCCCAGGCTCGATTTTATGCTATCCCAGGCAGGACAGATGCCAGTGCTTCAGACGCCGTTATTACAGGTATTGTTTCAGTCTGCCACAAAGATGCCTCTGTATTATTTGATCCCGGTTCAACCTATTCATATGTGTCCTCATATTTTGCTCAATATTTGGGTATGCCCCGAGAGTTTCTTGCTTTATCTGTTTATGTGTCTACCCCGGTGGGCGATACTGTTGTTGTGGACCGTGTGTACCTCGTGTATAGTGACTATTGGGGGTCTGGAGACCCGAGTGGACCTATTACTACTAAGCATGGTAGATTTTGATGTCATTTTAGGCATGGATTGGCTATCTCCATGTCGTGCTATTTTAGACTGTCATGCTAAGACAGTTACTTTGGCTTTGCCGGGTGTGCCGCGGATAGAGTGGCGTGGCGTGACTGATTATATTCCTAGTAGGGTGATATCATACTTGAAAGCCCAGCGTATGGTTGNACAGTTCTTCACTATTTTCTTGGAGAAGTATGTGCCGCAGTCCCGCAGAGAGGAGCTGCGCAGACAGTTTGAGTGGCTGCGACAGGAGGATATGACGGTGTCACAGTACGAGTCGAGATTTTCTGAGTTGGCTCGACATGCTGTCTGGATGGTTCCGACTGATCGTGAAAGGATCAGGAGGTTTGTGGATGGCCTTAACTACCATCTCCATATTCTTATGACCAGGGAGAGAGTATTGGATGCTACTTTCGAGGAAGTGGTTGATATAGCTCGCGAGATTGAGACGGTTCGCCGTCAGGAGCGAGAGGAGAGGGAGGCTAAGAGGCCTCGAGGATCGGGTAATTTCAGTGGTACTCCTTCGAGAGGCCAGTTTCAACAAGGTAGAGGCCGTTCATTCAGGCCTGCTCAGTCAGTAAGCCCAGGGTATAATGGGGCATCTGCAGGTCGTGGTTATCATGGGTTGCAGCAGGGCCAGTCAACACTTAGCGCCCTTCCAGCTCATTCTCCGTCAGCCCAGGGTCTTTCTAGACCGAGTGCATCTGCTAGAGCACCGGTGATCTGTTTTGAGTGTGGCGAGATGGGCCACATGTGGAGGAAATGTCCTCGTCGTGGTGCCAAATCGTCCCAGCATAGGGGTCAACCCTCGACTTCTGCTCCAATTACTTTATCACCTGCCCAGCCAGCTAGGGGTGGTGGTCAGGCAGCCAGAGGTCGCCCTAGAGGGGGAGGTCGAGCAGGTGGTGGCCAGGCTTGATTTTATGCTATTCCAGGCAGGACAGATGCTAGTGCTTCTGATGCCGTTATTACAGGTATTGTTTCGATCTGCCATAGAGATGCCTCTGTATTATTTCATCCCAGTTCCACTTATTCATATGTGTCTTCATATTTTGCTCATTATTTGGGTACGCCCCGTGAGCTTCTTGCTCTACCTGTTCATGTGTCTACCCCGATGGATGACACTGTTGTTGTAGACCGTGTGTATCGGTCGTGTGTAGTAACTATTGGGGGTCTGGAGACCCAAGTGGATCTATTGCTATTAAGCATGGTAGATTTTGATGTTATTTTGGGCATGGATTGGTTATCTCCATGTCGTGCTATTTTAGACTGTCATGCTAAGACAGTTACTTTGGCTATGCCAGGTGTGCCGCGGATCGAGTGGCGTGGCGTGACTGATTATATTCCCGGTAGGGTGATATCATATTTGAAAGCCCAACGTATGGTTGGGAAGGGTTGCCTTGCATACCTAGCAATTGTGAGGGATGTTGGAGCTGAGACTCCAAGCATCGATTCTGTTCCAGTTGTGCGGGATTTTCCCGATGTATTTCCTGCAGACCTGCCGGCATGCCACCAGACAGGGATATTGATTTTGGCGTTGACCTGGTGCCGGGCACTCAGCCCATTTCTATTCCGCCGTATCGTATGGCACCAGCAGAATTGAAAGAATTAAAGGAGCAACTTCAGGAACTCCTAGATAAGGGGTTCATTCAGCCTAGTGTGTCACCTTGCGGTGCACCGGTTCTATTTGTGAAAAAAAAGATGGCACGATGAGAATGTGCATCGATTATAGGCAACTGAACAAAGTAACAATCAAGAACAAATATCTTTTGCCTTGTATCGATGACTTATTTGACCAGCTTCAGGGAGCACGAGTGTTCTCTAATATTGATCTCCGTTCAGGATATCACCAGTTAAAGATCAGGGATGCAGATATTCTTAAGACTGCTTTTTGGACTAGATATGGCCACTATGAGTTTTTTGTTATGTCTTTCGGGCTAACCAATGCCCCAGCAGCGTTCATGTAGTTAATGAACAATGTATTTTGGCCTTATCTGGATTCGTTCGTGGTGGTATTTATTGATGATATACTGGTGTACTCGCGCAATCAGGATGAGCACGCAGAACATTTGCGAGTTGTATTACAGAGATTGAGGGAGGAGAAGCTTTATGCAAAATTCTCCAAGTGTGAGTTTTGGCTCAATTCAGTGGCTTTCTTGGGGCACGTGGTGTCCAGCGAGGGTATACAGGTTGATCCAAAGAAGATAGAGGTGGTCCAGAGTTGGCCTAGACCGTCCTCGGTCACAGAGATTCGTAGCTTTCTTGGGTTGGCAGGCTACTATCGCTGGTTTGTTCAGGGTTTCTCATCCATTGCGTCGCCCTTGACCAAATTGACCCAGAAGGGTGTTCCATTTGTATGGTCGAACAAGTGTGAGGAGAGCTTTCAAAAGCTCAAGACAGCCTTAACCACAGCTCCAATATTGGTTCTACCATCAGCCTCAAGTTCGTATACCGTGTATTGTGATGCCTCAAGAATTGGGATCGGTTGTGTACTAATGCAGGAGGGTAGAGTTATTGCTTATGCTTCTCGTCAGTTGAAGCCTCATGAGAAGAACTACCCCGTGCATGATTTCGAGCTGGCTGCCATAGTTCATGCTTTAAAGATTTGGAGGCATTACTTGTATGGCGTGTCTTGTGAGGTATTTACTGATCACCGTACCCTTCAACATCTGTTCAAGCAAAAGGATCTAAATTTGAGGCAGCGGAGATGGCTGGAAATACTCAAGGATTACGATATTACTATACTATACCATCCGGGAAAGGCCAACGTACGATGCTTTGAGCCGAAAGGCAGTGAGCATGGGGAGTTTGGCATACATTCCAGTTGAAGAGAGACCTCTTGCAGTCGATGTCCAGACCTTGGCCAATAGGTTCGTGAGATTAGACATCTCGGAATCCAATCGGGTATTGGCTTGCGTGGTTTCTCGATCTTCGTTATACGATTGCATCAGGGAGTATCAGTATGACGATCCGCATTTGCTTGTCCTTAAGGACAGAGTCTAGCATAATGATGCTAAAGATGTGACCATCGGCGACGATGGAGTGTTGAGGATGCAGGGCCAGATTTGTGGTCCCAATGTGGATGGGCTCCGAGAGTTGATTATGGAGGAGGCCCATAGCTCACGGTATACCATTCATCCGGGTGCCGCAAAGATGTACCAGGATTTGAAGCAACATTATTAGTGGAGAAGGATGAAGAAGGATATTGTGGGATTCGTATCTCGGTGTCTCAACTGTCAGCAAGTAAAATATGAACATCCGAGGCCTGGTGGTTTGCTTCAGCAGATGGCTATTCCTGAGTGGAAATGGGAGCGGATCACTATGGACTTTGTTGTTGGACTCCCACGGACTTTGAAGAAGTTCGATGCTATTTGGGTGATTGTGGATCGGCTGACCAAGTCCGAGCACTTCATTCCTGTGTGTACTACCTATTCTTCAGAACGATTGGCAAGGATTTATATCCGAGAGATTGTCCGGCTGCATGGTGTTCTAGTTTCGATCATTTCAGATAGAGGTACGCAGTTCACTTCGCAGTTCTGGAAAGTCGTGCAGAGGGAGTTGGGTACTCAGGTGGAATTGAGCACAACATTTCATCCTCAGACGGATGGGCAGTCAGAACGTACCATTCAGATACTGGAGGACATGTTGCGTGCATGTGTTGTTGATTTCGGAGGTTCATGGGATGAATTTCTACCGCTTGCAGAGTTCGCTTATAACAACAGCTATCAGTCAAGTATTCTGATGGCTCCGTATGAGGCTTTGTATGGGAGGCATTGTAGATCTCCGGTTGGTTGGTTCGAGCCCGGTGAAGCGAGGCTATTAGGGACTAACTTGGTTCAGGATGCTTTAGAGAAGGTGAAAACAATTTAGGAGAGGCTCCGTACAGCATAATTGAGGCAAAAGAGTTATGCCGATAGGAAGGTTCGAGATGTGACTTACATGGTTGGCGAGAAGGTCTTGCTGAAGGTTTCGCCCATGAAAGGTGTTATGAGATTCGGGAAGAAAGGGAAATTAAGTCCTCGGTTTATTGGGCCGTTTGAAGTACTTCGGAGAATCGGGGAGGTGGCTTATGAGCTTGCTTTGCCACCCAGTCTGTCGAGTGTTCATCCAGTATTTCATGTTACTATGCTCCGGAAGTATATTTGGGACCCGTCTCATATTTTTGACTTCAGCACGATTCAGTTGGATGATAATTTGACCTATGAGGTGGAGCCAGTGGCGATTTTGGATCGTCAGGTTCAGAAGTTGAGGTCCAAGGAGATAGCTTCAGTGAAAGTTCAATGGAGAGTCGGTCCGTGGAGGAGGCTACCTGGGAAACCGAGCGGGAGATGCGGAGCAGATACCCTCACCTATTTGAGACTTCAGGTATGTTTCTTGACTCGTTCGAGGACGAACATTTGTTTAAGTGGGGGAGAATGTGACGACCCAGCTAGTCGTCTCGTGAGTTACCGCTCCGTTTTCCCCATTTCCTCTTTATTATGCTTCGTTATCCGTATTTTATGTAATCACGTTGAATGGTTTGCGTTCGGAGTAGATTTGGTAAGAAATGAGACACCTAGTCTCTTTCAAGAAGGTTTAAACCGAAAAGTCAACCGGATGTTGACTTCTGGGTTAGAGGGCTCGGATGTGAGTTCCCATAGTTCGGTTAGTTTTGGGAGATGATTTATGACTTAGGAGTGGGATCGGAATTAGTTTTGGAGGTCCGGTGTATAACTAGAGTTGAATTGGCGAAGTTAGCATTTTGGTAATTTCCGGGTGTTAGGCGAGATTTTGATCCGAGAATCGGAATGGGATTCCGAAAGTTGTTGTAGCTTCGATATGTGATTTAGGACTTGCGTGCAAAATTTCGGGTCACTCGGACAAGGGTTGGTTGGGTTTAGATCAACAGACCGATTTAGAGGATTTTGAAATCCTTAGGCTTAAATCCGACTCGAATTGGGCGTTGAGAGGTTGTTTGAGCGTTCCGAAGGTTGGAACAAGTTTGAATGATGTTATGGAGTATGTTGGCGTGTTTGATTGAGATTCCAGAGGCCTCGGGTGAGTTTTGGGTGGTTAAACAGACTAATTCATCATTGGAAAAGAAAGTTGCAGAAAACCAGGTGTCGAGAATGCGGTCGCATTTCTCAAATGCGGACCGCATATCTCTCCAAGAGATCGCAAACCCAAGCAGGTTCCTGGGCAAAGTTTATGTCAGAAATGCGGTAGGAAATGCGGACCGCATATCCTACATGCGCACCGCATATCTGATATTGAGACCGCAAACTGAGACAGAAAACTGAACAAAATTTAACGTCAAGAATGCGGTCGAAAATGCGATCGAAAACCTGAAATGCGGACCGCAAACCATGCTTTATGTTGAAATTGCGGTGAAGGCTAGGGCCACTTTTGCGGTGGCCACGTCAAATATGCGGATCGCATATCTGTTCTGCGACAGATATGCGATCGCATATAGGGCCGGACAGGGGTGTTTTTGTCTCGATTTGTGGCCCCTTTATAAACAGAAATCAGTGCCCATTTTCCATGCAAAATCCATTTTCCGTTACCCACAAAGAGAAACACCTCCAAACACCATAAAATCACAGCAAATCAACCTTAAAATCATATCCAAAGGACATTTTCTTGGACAAATTCTCAAGAGGAGGAGTTTTAACCATCTTAAACATTATTGGAGCTATAGAGCTCGGGTTGAAGCAAGTGTTGAGGCAATTCTTGGAAGATTCCCAAGGGAAAACATCGGGGTAAGTGTTCTTGACTTAATCTTGGTCAAAATTACCCAAACCTAGTGCTATTCTAGCTTGTAATTGTGATTAAGTTGGGGAAATTGTGGAAAAACCCTTAAGTTTAGATTTTAAGACTTGGAGGTCGAATCGATGTCGGAATTCGATAAATCTTTTATGGTTGAACTCGTGGGAAGATAAGGAACCAATTGAGGTGAAAAATTACTGAATTTCGAAAAGTGGGCCAGGGACTCGGGTTTTGCTAATTTTGGGATTTCTTAGTATTTATTGATTGTTTTCGCGTGGGCTTTGTTCCCTCAACATATTGTGACGTAATTATTCTGAATTTAGATAGATTCGATGCACGCGGAGGCCAATTCGAAGGGAAAAGGCGTCGTGGGCTAGGAATTTAACCGGTTCGAGGTGAGTAGTGATTGTAAATGATGTCCTGAGGGTTCGAAACCCCGGATTTGCACATCGTAGTGATATATTGAAGTGAGGCACACGCTCGATGATGAACGTGGGGTCGTTTACTACTGGGACTGTGACTTGGTCCGTCCCGATTGATGATTTTTACTACATATTTGATTAAAACCTCTTTGATATGATCATGTTTTGGGCTGATTGCCATATTTGGGCTTCGTGCCAATTGTTTGAACCCTCCGAGGATTTTTATCACTATTTCCTCACTATTTGTACTTATTACTTGAACTCAGTCATGTTGTTTTCACTGTTGTACAACTCAGTCACTTTTTACTCATTTTTGAGATTTACACGATATTTTAAATGATGTTTTGGGATGAGAACTACTGTTTTACTATGCCCGAGGGGCTTGTGATGATTTTCTGACTGAGTACGGCCGAGGGTCAGATGTGAGGTTTTACTAAGTGATATGAGGCCGAGGGCCTGAGACACTGTATATACGCCACGAGGTGGCTTGATTGATATGAGGCCGAGGGCCTAGATGTATGCCACGAGGTGGCTTGATATAGCGCTTGGGCCGTAAGGGGCCCCTCCCGGAGTCTGTACACCCCTAGTGAGCGCAGGGTACCCAGAGATATTACAGTTGGTAACAATGACAACTGTAGGTTACAGTTGGTAACAATGTCAAATGGTAACCAGAGATATTACAGTTGGTAACAATGACAATTGTAGGTCCCAGTTGGTAACTATGACAACTGGTAACCAGAGATATTACAGTTGGTAACAATGACAACTGTAGGTTCCAGTTTGTAACAATGACAACTGTAGGTTCCAGTTTGTAACAATGACAACTGGTAACCAGAGCTGTGAGATTGATACTGAGCCCAGGAATATTACAGTTGGTAACAATGACAACTGTAGGTTACAATTGGTAACAATGGCAACTGGTAACCAGAGCTGGGAAGATTTTTAAATGATTTCTTACTGATTTACTGTTTTAAAATAATGATTTACTGCTTCATTATGCATTGCCTTGTGCTTTACGTGTTTTCTTACTTTCAGTCATTATTTATATGTGCTACTCACTGAGTTAGAAGTACTCACATTACTCCCTGCACCATGTGTGCAGATTCAGGCGTTATTGATTCCGCTCCGAGGCATTGACTACAATTGTCAGAGCGGTGACTCAGAGACTACGAGGTAGCTGTTGGCGTTCGCAGCCCCGTATCTCTTTATATTATTATTTTCACTTTCTTCAAACAATTGTGCCAGAGATATTGTAATAGTAATCTTGTTATTAGGATTTCATTAGTTGCTCATGACTTTGTGACACCCCGGTTTCGGGCCGTTGTTGGGATGGTTCACTATGTTTTTCCACAAATGACCGCTATTAAACTATGTTGTGTTGTTCTCTTGTTAAATTAACTGCTTAAAATGAGTTATGGTTCGAATTGGCTGGCCTTGTCTTCACGAGAGGCGCCATCACGATCGGGTTTGGGATTTGGGTCGTGACACAAATTCCAAACTTACGTCGAACACATTTAAACAACTTAGAATCACCACAATTTTGCACACAAGTTTCAAATGACATAACAAACCTATTCCAATTCTCGGTACCACAATCCGAAACTGATAACATCAAAGTCAACTCCCGTTCAAACCTATGAACTTTCCAAACCTTCAATTGCCATCTTTCGTCAAATAGAGCCAAAAACTTCTAGAAACATCCAAGTGTAAATTCGGGCTTACGCCCAGGTCAAAAATCACAATCTGGACCTAATGGAATCATCAAAACTCCGATCCGAGGTCAAATAAACAAATGTCAAATTTGGTCAATTTTTCCAACTTAAAGCTTCCAAATCAAAAATTATTCTTCCAAATAAAATTCGAACCACTCGAAAATCAATGCTGATAATACACACAAGTTATAGTACACCATATAAAACTACCCATAACCTCAAACAACTAATTTGAACGCGAATGCTAAAAATGACCGGTCAGGTCGTTACAACACTTTCTTTGACTGAACAATTTAATTAGAAAACAAATACAAAAATTTCAGTTTGACAAGCAAGTGCTTGAAGGTGTTGTCATATCAGGATACAACACATCAAAATTGTTTTCACTTTAAAGGATCTGCATACTAAAATAATGCTTCATAATGAGTCCTATTAGACAAGCATTTAAAGACTAATATGGTCAATTTAAAGAGATGCATTTGTACCCTTCTGTCCAAAACTAATAACAAAATTTTATTTTCACATCACAACATTACTTTAACAAAGAATATGTTAATCCTTGAAAACTAAGCAAACTGAAACATTGTTTAAAACAAATACTAAAAGTATATTTAATCAAAACGAACTAACACTCTTTCATAAACCAAATAATACTAACTAATACTAATGACTACTACTCATGTAAAGAACTATGATTGCATGTTTTTTATTCACTAGCTACTATGAATTGACTAAAATAAAACCAAGCTATGCCATCATCTTTAATCACGGATCCATCACTGATCAAGTGATCTATTTTTCCATCAGGGTACTCAAAGAAGTCTGCCATCCAAGTGGGTGATGTCACATTCATGTCAGACAAAACTTAGCTTTGTGGCCTTTATTCTTTGGAGATGTTGATAAAGCCCAGTCAAATGTCTTGGTGTACGACAAATATTTGCCCAATGCACTTCTCCACCGCAATGATAACATCTAGTTTTTGAACCTTTTTCTTTTGGCTTCTCATCTTTTCCTTTCCACTTTTGATGGTTAATTTTCTTTTGGGGAGGAAAACACCAAGAAAATTTCTTCCTTGGACACGACCACGACCACGAATAGGGCAACGACATTTTCCACGCTTAGCATAATGGGAATACATATCATTCACTTTGCGAAATGGAGTAGACCCGGTGTGTCGATTCTCGTATTTCTCATGAGAAACTCATTATTTTGTTCAGCCACAAGAATAAGAGAAATCAACTCAGAGTACTGCTTGAAATATTTCTCTCGATACTACTATTGCAGGACCATATTGGAGGCATAAAACGTTGTGAATGTTTTTTCAAGCATATTATAGTTAGTGATATTATCTCCACAAAGCTTCATTTGAGAAGTAATTCTGAACATCGCCGAATTGTATTCAGAAATAGACTTAAAATTTTGGAGCCTCAGATGAGCCCAATCATGTTGTGCTTGTTGAACTGTGACCAACTTTAGGTTGTCATATCTTTCCTTTATGACATTCCAAAAAATAAGTGAATCTTTGACTATGAGATATTCTATTTTCAACCCTTCATCAAGGTGATAACGCAAGAAAATTATGTCCTTAGCACAGTCTTGGGTAGATGCTTTATTTTTGTCTTTAGTAGTGTCTCCAAGGCCCGTTGCATCGAAATGGATTTCAGCATCCGACACCCATGATATATAGTTCTTGCCTGAAATTTCAAAATGGAAATAAACTTACGTTTCATAATATCTGACATAGTTAAAAAAGGAAAAAAAAAAGTATACCTTAGTCTTCTCAAAGAGCTTCTTGAGATGGTAGAGTCTCGTGCTGATAACATAAAATAAAACAATAAAAGATTATAGAGAAAAGAGAGAGAATTCTTATTGATTTTGGGATGAATTACAATGGAATAGAACCCCTCTATTTACAGGGAAAATGTAACAACCAGACAAGTTGTTTTGAGTATATCCTTTATTTTTATGTTCCTCGGTGTCTATTAGTTTCATTTGATGTTTCTTGACTCATGTGTGTGGTCCATGTCATTTTTCGGAAATTGTTTAAGTAAATATTTGAAGAAAATGTGATTTTTGGAAAAAAATGGGAATTAAGTGACCACGGTCAACATTCTTGGTAAACAACCTCGGATCGGTATTTTGATGATTCCAGTAGGTTCGTTTGATATTTTTGGACTTCTACACACATTTGGTTGGGGTCCGGGGTGACCCTATGCATTTTATGAAAGATTGTGAAAAATGAGTTTTCTAGTTGAAATCTTGAGTTTTGATGATTGATTCTTGTTATTTGATGTTATTTTGATTATTTGAGGTGGCGAGAAAGTATATATGATATTATTACACTTGTGTTCATGTTTGGATTGGATCCTTAGGGGCTTGAGTGAGTTTCAGACCATTTTTGACTTGTTGGAACCGTTGGTCTTTGGCTTCTGGCGTCCAGTGCTTCGCGAACGCGAAGCCTCCATCGCGATCGTGAGGGGGAAAAATTGGGGCTGGGCTGGTACACTATGCTAACATGAGAGGCGGATCAGAACGCGATGATCTGAGCGGTTTGCCCTTCATGAACACAAATGGCCCCACACGAACGCGTAACATTGGTTGGCTGGGGGCAGGCATGGGGAATCCTTCATCGCGAACGAGACCAACAAGTCGCGAACGTGGAGGCTTGGCAGGGGATGCCTTCACGAACGTGAGTCGGACCTCGCGAACGCAAAGGCCTATGGTCCAGTGCTCTTAACGAATGCATCAGGTGCTTTGCGAATGCGAAGAACACCTGACGCCAAGCTATTTAAAAGCTGAAAGTCGGGAAGTGGTCATTTTTCACCATTTTTGAAAGCTAGAGCTTAGAGTAGAGAGGATTTTTAGGAGATTTTCATCCCAACATCATTGGTTAGTAAATTTTTACTAATTTGATGTACTTCCATAATGATCAATTGATTTTTAACATTAATCTATGAATTTCATAGTAGAGATAAGGGGCTTTGGGTAGAAATTAGGGATTCTTTTCCAAATTGAGATTTAGACCTCAAATTGAGGTCGGATTTCAAAATAAATCACATAATTGGGCTCAGGGTGAATGGATAATCGAGTTTTAGTCTGAATCTCGGGTTTTGACCAAGCAAGCCCAGGTTTGACTTTTGTTGTCTTTTTCTAATTTCATTAAAGAAACTGAAACTTTTTTACTCGTGGGTAGATTCTGTAGCTGACTTTTAATTATTTGAACTATATTTGTCTAGATTTGATTGGTTGGGAAGCTAATTCTGAAGGAAAAGCTGTTGTTGGTCATTGATTTGGTTGTGGGAAGAGGTAAGTATCGTGGTTAACCTTGACTTGAGGGAAATAGGACTTGATTGAATTATTTTCTATTTGATTTATGAGTGAGGATGACGTATATTCAAGGTAACAAATGTATATATGTAGTCACGGGTTAAGCATGCGAGTTGGGATATTTATGTATTATTTATAATTATTTCATGCCTTTATTTAATCCAAAATATTACTTGTTAAATGCTTTAATTTTTACTTGCATTTACTTGTTAAATTTATGCCTTTACCCATTACAAGCCTTAATTTTTTAATTGTTTCCATGTATCCGTGTCTTTATTTATTGATTGTCTTTACTTGCTTTAATCTTCTATGTTATTAGATAGCTACTTTTATCCACTTTATGTCTTCAATTATGTAATTCTTTTATTGCATTTTATTTGAGTTACGCCGTAGTTGGTTGTAAATGTTCATTTATATTATAATTATGTGGGATCGGGTTGCACGCTGCAACCGTTATTGGTATTATTGTATGGGATCGGGTCGCACGTGGCAATAGTTATTGGTATTACTGTTTGGGATCAAGTTACACACTGCAAAAGTATGTGTGTGTGTGTGTGTGTGTGTGTGTGTGTGTATTTGTGGATGAAGTTGCACGCCGCAATGGAGAAGACATATTTTACTACTGTTGTTACTGTACCCGTGTTGAATTGAGAAGTTGAAGACATGTGTTATTTTGGGGCCCTCTATAATGTGTTTTCAATTTCGATTTCATGTTATATTCTTGCTTTCTCTATTTATGCTATTATTTCATTTATATTCGTATAGTTTATAGTGAGTGCCTTGTTATAGCCTCGTCAATACTTCATCGAGGTTAGACTCGGCACATACAGAGTACATGGGGTCTTGTGTAGTCATGCTATACTTCTGAACTTCTTCTGCAGATTCTAGTGTTGGTCCCAACAACAGTTAGTGGAGGCTTGCTCGGATAAGCTTTTCACGGTGACTTTGAGGTATAGCTGCACGTTAATCGCAACCCCTGAAGTCTCCTTCCTTATCTAGTTTTACTATTTATTTTGTTTCAAACAGTTGTATTTCCATTTAGACATTTGGAACTGTTGGTTTTTGGATTCTTGTTTATATGCTGGTACACTACGCGAATGTAAGAGACAGATCACGAACGCGAGGATGTTAGAGGATTGCCTTTTGCAAACATGAATAGATTCATGCGAATGCGTAGCATTGGTTTGTTGGGGTAGGCATGGGGAATCATTCATCGCGAACATGACCAACATGTCGCGAATGCTGAGGCTTGGTGGGGGATGCCTTCCCGAACGCGAGTCGAACCTCATGAATGCATAGGCCTATGGGCCAGGGCTCTTTGCAAATGCGTCCGGTGGTTCGCAAACATGAAGAACACTTGATGCCCCGCTATTTAAAAGCTGGAAGTCGAGAGGTGGTCATTTTTCTTTATTTTGAAAGCTAGAGTTCGGACTAGAGAGGATTTTGTGTATATATTCATCCCAATTTCATTTGTTTGTAAATTTTAACTAGTTTTGATGTATTTTCGTAATCACTCAGTAATTTTTAACTTTAATCTTTAAATTTCAGCACGAGACTCTTTGAAACTGCTATTTTTGGCTTCAACAGAAAGCCTTAATTTGCTGCAGCAGTGATGGTTAAAGTTGTTAAAAGACTATGATATCGCCATATTATATCATCTGGCGAAGGCCAATATAGTGGCTGATGCATTGAGTAGGAAGGCCGAGAGCATGGGCAGTTTGGCATATTTATCGGTAGCAGAGAGGCCACTAGCCATGGATGTTCATACTTTGGCCAATCGGTTTGTGAGATCGGATGTTTCGGAGCCTAGCCGAGATCTTTCTTATGTTGTGGCACAGTCATCGTTGTTGGATCGTATTAAGGCTCGCCAGATTGATGATCCTCACTTGTTGGTGTTGAAGAACACTATGCAATGAGGTGGTGCTAAGAAGGTTATGATTGGTGATGATGGTGTTATGCAGCTTCAACGCCGGATTTGTGTTCCAAATGTTGATGGGTTGAGAGATTTGATCCTTGAGGAGGCTCTCAATTTGCGCTATTCTATTCGCCCAGGTGTCACGAAGTGTACCGTGACTTGAAACAACACTATTGGTGGCAGAGAATGAAGAAAGATATTGTTGCTCATGTCTCTCGGTGTTTGAATTTTCAACCGGTAAAGTATGAGCATCAGAAACCGAGAGGATTGACTAAGAGATTGGAGATACAAGAGTGGAAGTGGGAGCACATTACTATGGATTTTGTGGTAGGCTTGCCACAGACCTTGAAGAAATATGATGCAGTCTGGGTTATTGTGGACGGGTTAACTAAGTCCCCACACTTTTCCGGTGATGACTTCCTATTATTCAGAGCGGTTGGCTCAGATTTACATCCAGGATATTGTTCGCCTGCATGGCATGCCCATTTTCATCATTTCTGATCGAGGCACATAGTTCACATTGCATTTTTGGAGAGCCGTAAAGCGTGAGTTGGGCACGCAGGTCGAATTGAGTACCGTGTTTCATCCTTAGATGGACAGACAGTCCGAGCACACTATTCAGATCTTGGAAGACATGTTACGTGCCTGTGTTGTGGATTTTGGTGGTTCATTGGATCAATTTCTATTGCTCGTAGAGTTTTCCTACAACAAAAACTAGCAGTCGAGCATCTAGATTGCTCCGTATGAGGCCTTATATGAAGGCAATGTTGTTCGCTGATTTGTTGGTTTGAGCCCGGAGAGGCTAGATTGTTGGTCATTGATTTGGTCCGTGATGCTATGGAGAAGGTTAAGGTGATTCGGGAGCGACTTCGTACAGCTCAGTCAAGGTAGAAGAGTTATGCAGACCAGAAGGTTCGAGATGTAGCTTATATGGTGGGTTAGAAGGTTCTTCTCCGAGTGTCACCTATGAAGGGCGTGATGCGGTTTGGGAAGAAGGGCAAGTTGAGCTCGAGGTTTATTGGCCTATTTGAAATCTTGGAGAGAGTTGGGGAGGTTGCTTACAAGCTTGATTTTCCTCCTAACATAGAAGAGGTACATCTGGTATTTCACGTTTCCATGCTTCGGAGGTACCATGAGGACATGTCACAGGTTTTGGACTTCACCCTGGTTCAGCTTGATGAGAATTTGGCGTATGAGGAAGAGCCAGTGGCTATTCTAGACCGGCAAGTTCAAAAGTTGAGATCCAGGAGTTTTCCTTCTGTGAAAGTGCAATAGAGAGGTTAGTCGATTGAGGAGACTACATGGGAGTCGGAGTCTAATATGCGGAGTAGATACCCCCACCTTTTTACCAGTCCAGGTACTTTTCTATGTCCGTTTGAGGATGAATGTTTCTTTTAGAGGTGGAGAATGTAACGATCCGATATGTCATCTTGAGTACTAGCCTTTATATTCGTATTCTGAGACCTCTATTAGCTTCATTTGATATTTCTTGACTTGCGTGCGTGGTCCCTGTCATTTTCCGGAAAGTTTTGGCGTAAAAATTTGAACAAAATGTGAGTTTTGGCCTAAAATGGGACTTGAGTTGACCACGGTCAATATTCTAGGTAAATGTCCTTGGATTGGTGTTTTAACGATTATGATAGGTTCGTATGATAGTTTTGGACTTGTACGCATGATTGGTTGGGGTCCAAGGTGACTCGAGCGAGTTTCAGCGCATTTAGTGAAAGATTGTGAAAAATGAGTTTTCATGTTTAAATCTTGAGTTTTAGTGATCGATTCTTTTTATATGATGTTATTTTAGTGATTTGAGGTAGCGAGCAAGTTTATATGATGTTATTACACTTCTGTGCATGTTCGGTTTTGAGCTCGAGGGGCTCGTGTGAGTTTCAGATTGGTTTCAAACCATTTTTGACTTGTTGGAACTGTTTGTTTTTGGCTTCTGGTGTCCATTGCTTCGCGATTGTGAAGGAAACAATTGGGTTGGGGCTGGTACACTATGCGAACACGAGAGGTGGATTGCGAACGCAAAGGCCTGGGGGGATTGCCCTTCGCGAACACGAAGGGCCTCATGCAAATGCGTAGCTTTGGTTGGCTGGGCCAGGCATGGGGAATCCTTCATCGCTAACGCAACCAACAGGTTGCGAAGATTATCCAATCAAAGATTATCCAATCATTCACTAGTGAAATCTTCAAAGTAGCAAGACTTCTAGTGTTCAAATTCGCATTCTTCCCATTCGAACCTTGGAGGGGGGGGGGAATGATATGAGAATACGGCAACATGACTGCCACATCAACCGGGACAACGAAAGCCGGGAACAAAGTTTTATCATCGGGACCGGAGACTGTGCGGCTAGCCTCGTAGAAACAAGCTGTACAAGTTAGCCACAAGTAATGACAATTTTGAAAATGGAAGGAATAAAGTTTAAGTCCTTTTATTTTATCTTGTTTCTTGTCCGAACAATGAATTAATTTTATAATTCAAAAGTTAAACAAGTACTTTAAATTCTAGTGCCGTAATGAACAGGACACGTCCTCTTCAAGAGCACCGTAAACATAAGAGGGCCCTCTCTTATGAAACCCTCACGATAAAGCATTGATTTCGGAAGAACTTATACCCAGAATCCAAATGGTATCAGAGAAAAATGTACCCGAAGCCTTGCATAATTCGATGCAAAGGAAAAAAAATAGCGCAATACTGAAACGAAAAAGTACTTCTATATATAACAAACGTGCCAAGCAACACAAGTACCAAAGTATGGAATAGAAAAGCAAATTGAAAAGAAAGCAGAAAGCTAAGCTACTGCATCGCTGGAATTCGGGGAAAGAGAAGCATCTGCACCCCCAATAGGCGGATTCGCCGCTGGCTCAAGATCTTCGCCTTCACCATCTTGGCCTTCACCATCATCCCCTTCAGGTTCTTCTTCAGTTCCTCAAAAATGGGAATTGGAACTAGAAGAGTCAGTAGCATCAGGTTCGATCGGGAGACCTCTTCGGGCAGTTGACTCCAGCTCACGGGCCTTGGCAATTTGGGCATCAAAGTCAACGATGACAGCTTTGGCATATTCCAAGGTTTTTCTCCTCATGCTATACATAGAATATGTTTTTTTCAACAATGAGGGATGTCACTCGGCACTGAAATTCTTTCTTAAGCTAGTCAAACTCGGTCAAAAGGTTATTTCGCTCAGATTTAGCAGCCTGGAGGTTGACATCAAGGTCACGGATAGTGGAGTTGTAAACTTTGTTATGCTCTATGACTCTCTTATGCCTGTCTTCCAATCGGGCATGTTTCTCCTCAACACCAACAACCTCTTTAGCTTTGGAGTTCAAGGCTGCCTTCAAATTATTCAATCTATAAGTAGAG
>MCJB01051455.1:114604-132834 GCA_002018475.1 Nicotiana obtusifolia | reverse complement strand
AATCATGATTTAAGAGAGTGTATGATGCAATATAAACAAAAGTTGCTCTGATACCAACTAATGCAATATTAAACGTGGAAACAAGAAAATAAAAGATAGAAGCAAGACGCTCTATGAATTATCAAGACAACAAGTAGGAATTAGTCTACTTACCTTCTTGATGAAATCAAGGAGTACCTATACTATACGAACGACCCTCAAGATAACGATGATCTTGCAAATTGTTCAATCAAACAAGGGAACAAGTTCAATTTTGAATCACACCAAAATTGGACAAGTTAAAGTCACACGTTGGAAGCACAAAGGCTTGGCCGAAAATTTCTTGTAAAATTGATGTAAGGTTCCAAAAATAATGAAGTGTTTAGGCTTATATAGAATGAGCCTTTACCTAAATCAACTAGGAAAAGAATAACTAGTTAACCTAAATCAACTAGGAAACAAATAACTAACAAAAAGGCCACAATTTGGCTAATTTAAAGAATAGCCACGCAGGACTGCTTAAGAAAGAATCAATGACTTCTACAACAACACAATAATACAACATAAACACAAATGTACATCTTCAACACAAGATTCGTCCATAGCAAGATTTATGGATGCTTGGCTCTTCTCCAAGGCTAACCAACGTCTTGTCTTGTCTTATCTAACATTGATGGCATGAACCTAGCTTGATCAGGTTGTCCTGCATCATTCTCCCCTTCTTGAGAAGATTTCATCCTCGAAATCAAACCATCTTCATCTTTCAAAGCGGCACTACCTGGCAGGTCTATAACATAGGCGTTGTTATTGATTTTCTGCAACACTTGGAATGAATCATCTCCTCGCGGCTGTTACAACCCATATTTGTATACGTTAGATTACGCTGTAAGATAGTCTACACAGGTCCGAGAAGAGATTACCTCTGAGATAATAAGAATTTAGTCCTATTGGTCTTAAATGATGCAAGGGTGTATAAGGGTGGTTAACAAGTATTAGAAGTTAAACGAATTAAGGATATTGTAACTCGTATTTTCGGGTAAATCGAGAGGTGATTAATATTACCAAAAGGTCATGTTTTAAGGTATTTGAATAATACAATAACCGTTTCATAAGTTTTGAAGTCAAACGAATTATGAAGCAAAAGTCGACAAAAGTTGTCGCAACTTACGTTCATAATTTTACTCATACTTTAGGTCAAATGTCACTTAGCTTTTCTCCCAATTTACTTAGAATTACGGGATGGTTTACCCACCAAATTGAAGATCTATGAGTCTAGTTTCCAACACATTGAACCGTTTGTCGATACGATCTCAGAATTGGGAGATATTCGCGTTTTTGCGAGACCGCGCCAAGCACCTCTCTATGGGGCCCACATTGGCGATTTAAGACATATGGATATATATATATATATATATATATATATATATATATATATATATATATATGTATAACACGCCTAAACCCCATTTTAAGTCATTAATTTTCAGTATATTCTGACCTTAGAACCCTAAGAACACCCTCTCAAGGTTCTCTCATGATCCAAGACTAAAACAAAGGGCAAACAACACAAATCAAGTGTCGGGAATCCCGTGGCGCTAGTAAGTTCCTATTTCTTCTTGTTGTTGCTGATTTTTGTGTTGTTCCAGCTCGTGCGGGAGGTTTTTTTAAGTTGTTTATGTTCTGTAAAATACTCCCTCAAGTTTTAATATCAACCAAGGTGATTTCAAGCCCTCTAAAGTGATTCTAGTGTCGAAAAATCCTAATTGATTGCTAGTTTCGCTCCCTTGTTCTTATGGCAGCATTGGAGTGATATTTCGTGGTCAATTAAAGTTAAATTGGAGTTGTTATTTCTGTTTAAAGGTAAGGGACCTCTTACTCTACATGTATTTAAGATTATCCAAGTTACGGCTAAGTTGTTGAAGCTAGAACTTGTGAGATATATGTCGAAAGTCTTGCTAGTAATGTTGTTGGTTGGTGGACTATTTTGGGAGGCTTAATATGATTATTATTGATGTTGTTTGGGCTGTTTGATAATTTTGTTAACTTGTGGGAAGTCATATATATAGGAGAGGTGCTGTTGGTTTCATTGCAAAATAGGTTACAGTTAATACATAATAGTTACGACGTTTAGACGATATCGGCAGTGTCATTTCTCTTCTTGTAGACTAAGGAGTCGTGGAGTCCAGCATGCATTATATATTTTACTCTACCGAGCCGCGCTATAGTCGGCCGGGTGTGGCACCTATTGTGCAACTATATATATGTATCTATTTTACTCTACTGATCCGCGCTATAGTCGGTATCTATTTTACTCTACCGAGTCCGCGCTATAGTCGGCCGGGTATGGCACCTACTGTGCTACCACTGATCAGTTTGGTATGATGATATCGAGCCTTATGATGGCCGGGGTATGATATGATGATGATGAGGCCCACAGAGGCGTATGTATATGATGATTTTAAAAGGACATATATGTATATTCACATCAGGCATTTCATGATAGGTCGCCCTCAGAGGCACTCAGATATTACAGGTTGTATATTCTCGTCGCCCTTAGAGGCACTCAGATGTTACAGGGTGTATATTTTCTATCCCTATGCACATTACTGTTCTTACATTATGATTTCCTGTCTTGCATACTCAGTACCTTATTCGTACTGACGTCCTTTTATTTGTGGACACTGCATGTCGTGCTGCAGGTCCTGATAGACAGGTAGACGAAGCTCCCCCACCATAGTAGGCTTCCAGTTCAGCGTGTATTGGCGAGATCCCTTCTCCAGACTTGTTGTGGTCTTGGTATGCATCGTAGCAGTTATGTTCTTTTAGAGGCTCATAGACAAGATTAGTTGGGATTGCCTTGTCGGCAAATTTATTTTTGTTGTATAGTTTTTCATGACAGCCTTGTTGGCCATGTAATATATGTTTATGTCATTATCTGGAATTTTTGAGTGATTAGGATTATTGTCTGCCATTTATATTGATCTCGTCAGACTTTATAGGTAATAAGAAAGGTTAGATAAAATGTACGTTGGTACTCGGCAAGTAAGGTCCAGGTGCCCCTCATGGCCCTCCGGTTTGGGTCGTGAAAAACTCGGTATCAGAGCAGGTCTGTCCTAGGGGTTGTCTATGAGCCGTGTCTAGTAGAGTCTTGATTATGGATGTGTAGCGCGCCACGTTTATAATCAGGAGGCTGCATGACATTTAGGTTTGTTACCTTTTTCCTGAATGTAGATCGTGCGCAGAGCTGAGTTGTAAGTATTCATCTCTAATATTCACCATGTTCTTTTCAGCGATGCCCACAACTAGGAAGCAAGTGATTAGTAGACGCCTTGATATAGCTGCGGGAGAGGGTACCAGCCAAGTGCCTCCCGCCAGAGCAGGCCAAAGTGAGCCTCAGAGTGAGATGCCATCTCAGACCTCATTTACTCCTTCTCCTCCAGAGGATATAAGAAGGCACCCAGCATCTCCAGTTCCTCCATCTGGTACTACAGACCAGGATATGCAAAGTGCAGTACAGTTGTTGACTAGCTTGGTAGCTACGCAGGCTCAGAGGCAGAATATCGGTGCTGCCGATAAACCAGTTAGTGCGAGAGTTCATGATTTTATTAATCTGGATCCTCCAATGTTTACCGGATCAGACCCCAAGGAGGACTCACAGACTTTTATTGATCAGGTTCATCGTACACTGCGGGTTATGCATGCTAGTGATACGGAGGCAGTAGAGTTGGCTTCTTTCGGTTACGGGATTTAGCAGTTTTCTGGTATGATAGTTGGGAGAGATCCAGGGGTCCGAACGCTCCCCCACCTATGTGGAAGGAATTTTCTGAGGCCTTTCTTCATCAATACCTGCCAGTTGAGATACGAGGATCTAGAGCTGATAAGTTCTTGAACCTTCGACAGGGTAATATGAGTGTGCGAGAGTATAATATGCAGTTTGATTCTTTAGCAAGGAATGCTCCCCATATGGTGGCTGAGATTAGCGATAAGGTGCACCTGTTCGTGAATGGATTGGGACCATATCTGATAAATGAGTGCACGACAGCCTCCTTGATAGAGGGCATGGATATTTCCCGTATTCAGGCTTATGTCCAGACATTAGAGGATCGTAAGCGCCAGCAAAGAGCAGACAGGGAGCAAGATAGGGGCCAGCATAAGAGGGCGCGATTTGCAGGGTATTCTAGTGACTTCAGAGGTAGTGTCAAGCCCCAATCTTCGAGGAGTTTGGCGCCACCTGTAGCTAGTGCTCCTCCACGGTTTCAGAGGCCTCAGTATGATCAATTTACCTATACTGGTCCAGGTCAGAGTTCGCGGGCATCAGGCTCACAATATCATAGGGATACTAGTCAGACGAGACCCCTAACACCTCGTTGATCAGTGCGGCAAGGCCCACTTTGGACTATGCCGTCGAGGTTCTGATACATGCTATTCTTGCGGACAGCCTGGCCATATGAGGCAGGATTGTCCTAACAGAGAAGGTGATGGTATGGCTCAGCCGACTGGATCTGTGGCTGGTTCTTCCTTATCAATTCGACCTCCAGCATGGGTTTTCAGCAGTCGACAGGTCGTGGTAGAGGTAAAAGTGCAGTGCCGAGTTCGAGTGGTACTCAAAAGAAAACATATGCTCTAGTAGGTCGACATGATCTCGAGTCATCTCCGGATGTTGTTATAGGTATATTGTCTGTGTCTTCTTATGATGTATATGCATTAATTGATCCGGGATCTACATTATCATATGTTACACCCTTTGTGGCTAATAAGTTTGGCATCAAACCTGAATTAATAAGTAAACCACTTGCGGTAGCTACTCCGATAGGAGAATCAGTGATTGCTAGAAGGGTATATAGAGGTTTTACAGTAATGATTTGTAGTCGTCAAACCTCGGCGAATTTAATTGAGTTAGAAATGGTTGATTTCGATGTGATAATGGGAATGGACTGGCTAGCTTCATGCTATGCAAATGTTGATTGTCGTAAGAAGATGGTTAGATTTCAGTTTCCTGGTGAACCCATCATCGAATAGAAGGGGAACATTGCTACGGCGAAATGTATGTTTATTTCCTATCTTAAGGCAAGGAAGATGATCTCAAAGGGTTACATTTATCATCTCGTTCGCGTTAGGGCCCCGGCAGAGTTGCGAGAGTTGAAGGCGCAATTGAAGGACTTCCTGGATTAGGGCTTCATTAGGCCTAGCACTTCACCTTGGGGTGCGCCAATCTTGTTTGTGCGGAAGAAAGACGGGTCGTTAAGGATGTGTATCGATTATCGACAGTTGTATAAGTTTACTATAAAGAACAAATATCCACTTCCAAGTATTGACGACCTGTTTAACCAACTCCAGGGTGCCAAGTATTTTTCCAAGATTGACTTACATTCAGGGTATCATCAGGTGAGAGTCAAGGAGAAGGATATTCCAAAAACAGCCTTCCGAACAAGATATGGGCATTTTGAGTTCTTGGTAATGTCGTTCGGGCTAACAAATGCCCCAACAGCTTTTATGGATCTCATGAATAGTGTATTCAGACCCTATCTCGATGTGTTCGTGATTGTATTCATTGATGACATTCTGATGTATTCTCGTTCAGAGACAGAACATACGGGCCACTTGTGGATAGTATTACAGACCCTTCAGGATCGTAGGTTGTATGCTAAGCTCTCCAAATGTGAATTTTGGCTAAACACAGAAGCATTCCTTGGCCATGTGATATCTGACGACGGTATTAGTGTTGACATTCAGAAGATCGATGCGGTGAAAAATTGGCCAAGACCTACAACACAGTCAGAAGTCCGCAGTTTTCTAGGGCTAGTAGGATATTATAAGAGGTTCGTAGAAGGGTTTTCCTCTATATCATCCCCATTGACTAAGTTGACACGGAAAGCTACCAAGTTCCAGTGGTCTGACGCTTGTGAACGTAGTTTTCAGGAGCTAAAGAAATGATTGACATCCGCACCAGTGCTCACTCTCCCCGAAGGAACCGAAGCTTATGTGGTATATTGTGATACCTCAAACATAGGTTTGGGGGTGCGTATTGATGCAACATGGGAAGGTGATTGCTTATGCATCAAGACAATTGAAGAAGCATGAAAATAGTTACCCGACTCATGATTTGGAATTGGCGGCAGTAATATATGCTTTGAAGATTTGGCGGCACTACTTATACGGTGTCCATGTTTACATCTGCACAGATCACCAAAGTTTACAATACATCTTCCAGTAGAAGGAGTTGAATATGAGGCAGCGTAGGTGGCTTGAATTACTGAAAGATTACGATGTCGAGATATTGTACTATCCTGGTAAAGCCAATGTTGTGGCAGACGCTCTCAGTCGTAAGTCAATGGGAAGCCTGGTACACATTGACGCAAGTATACAAGGGTTGACTAAAGAGCTTCATCAGCTAGCCAATATGAGAATCAGAGTGTTAGACCCTGATGACGGAGGTGCTACTATACAGAATACGTCAGAATCATCTTTGGTAACTGAAGTAAAAGCACGGCAATATGAAGATCCTACCTTAGTACGATTGAGAGAGAGTGTTCAGTAGTGTAAAATTTCGGCTTTTGAGATTGGAGGAGATGGGGCACTAAGATATCAGGGCCGATTATGTGTGCCTAATGTAGCAGGGTTATGAGAGAAGATTGTGATTGAGTTTCATCAGTCCCGATATTCCATCCATCCCGGTTCGACAAAGATGTATCATGACATTAAGGAGCAGTATTGGTGGGATAACATGAAGAAGTCTATTGCAGAATTTGTAGCCCAGTGCCCTAATTGTCAACAAGTAAAGATTGAGCATCAGAACCCTGGTGGATTGGTACAAAATATAGAAATTCTGACCTAGAAATGGGAGGTGATTAATATGGACTTCATTGTTGGGTTACCTCGCTCTTATCATAAGTTTGACTCCATCTGGGTGATAGTCGATCGACTTACAAAATGTGCCCATTTTCTGCCAGTTAAGACAACTTACACAACTGAAGATTATGCGAATCTGTATATCGAGGAGATTGTTAGGCTTCATGGTGTGCCGGTGTCTATTATATCAGACCGAGGAGCTCAATTCACGGCTAACTTTTGGAGGTCTTTTCAGAAGGGTTTAGGCACACAAGTGAATCTCAGCACGGCATTCCATCCGCAGACTGACGGACAGGCTAAACGTACTATTTTGACACTCGAAGATATGCTACGGGCATGTGTTCTAGATTTCAAGGGGAACTGGGATGATCATCTGGCACTCATAGAATTCGCCTATAATAATAGCTACCATTCCAGTATTAAAATGGCCCCATATGAGGCACTATACGGGAGGAGATGTAGATCACCAGTTGGATGGTCGAAGTCGATGAGACGGAATTGTATGGGCCAAATTTTTCACCAAGCCATTGAGAAGGTGAAAGTGATACAAGAGCGACCGAAGGCGGCACAAAGCAGGCAAAAATCTTATTCCGATGTCCGACGTCGTGACTTGGAATTTGAGGTTGGTGATTGGGTTTTCCTGAAGATCTCGCCGATGAAGGGTGTTATGCATTTTGGGAAGAAGGGTAAACTGAATCCGCGATATATCGGGCCGTACAAAATTCTTCGACGAATTGGACAAGTAGCTTATGAGTTAGAATTGCCATTTGAGTTGGAATTTGTCCACCCAATATTCCATGTATCTATGTTGAGGAAATGCATTGGAGACCCTTCTCAGGTCCTCCCTATCAAAGATGCACAAGTTACAAAGGATCTATCATATGAAGAAATGTTAGTGGCTATATTAGATCGACAAGTACGCAAGCTGAGAACAAAGGATGTAGCTTCCGTCAAAGTATTGTGGAAGAACAATAATACGGAAGAAATGACATGGGAAGCAGAAGATGAGATGAAGTCTAAATACCCTTACCTATTCCAGAATGAAGATAAAGAGGGTGCCGGGGGAACGCAGGACGCATTAGAAGGAGAAACGTCTCTACGAGTGAAGCAATAACTTGAGAATACTCTTTCTTAATACAAAATGGTGATATGCAGATACTGTAAGTAGCTATAATGCTTCGTATAGCCTTGTAAGGCCATAGGTTGGGTTTAACTACTTGCAAGTTTTGCTAGTGTCCATTTTATAGAAGAAACTCAGTCAGAAATTACCATAAGAAATCCACGATGACTTAGACTCCCCGTGAGCCCTTACATTCGAGGACGAATCTTCCTAAGGGGGAGAGGGTGTTACAACCCATATTTGTATACGTTAGATTATGCCATTAGATAGTCTACATAGGTCCAAGAAGATATTACCTTTGAGATAATAAGAATTTAGTCCTATTGGTCTTAAATGATGCAAGGGTGTATAAGGGTGGTTAACAAGTATTAGAAGTTAAACAAATTAAGGAAATTGTAACTCGTATTTTCGGGTAAATCGAGAGGTGAAAAATATTACCAAGATGTCATTTTTTAAGGTATTTGAATCATATAATAACCGTTTCATAATTTTTGAAGTCAAACGAATTATGAAGTAAAAGCCGACAAAAGTTGTCGCAACTTACGTTCATAATTTTACTCATTCTTTAGGTCAAATATCACTAAGCTTTTCTCCCAATTTACTTGGAATTATGGGATGATATACCCACCAAATTGAATATCTATGAGTATAAATTCCAACTCATTAAATCGTTCATCGATACGATCTCAGAATTGGGAGATATTCGCGTATTCGCGAGACTGCGCCAAGCACCTCTCTATGGGGCCCACATAGGCAGTTTAAGACATATGGATATATATAACACGCCTCAACCCCGTTTAAAGTCATTAGTTTTCAGTATATTCAGACCTTAGAACCCTATGAACACCCTCTCAAGGTTCTCTCATGATCCAAGACTAAAACAAAAGGCAAACAACACAAATCAAGTGTCGGGAATCCCGTGGCGCTAGTAAGTTCCTTATTCTTCTTGTTGTTGCTGATTTTTGTGTTGTTCCAGCTCGTATGGGAGGTTGTTTTAAGCTGTTTATGTTCTGTAAAATACTCCCTCAAGTTTTAATATCAACCTAGGTGATTTCAAGACTTCTAAAGTGATTCTAGTGCCGAAAAATCCTAAGTGATTGCTAGCTTCGCTCCCTTGTTCTTGTGGCAGCATTGAAGGGATATTTCGTGGTCAATTAAGGTCAAATTGGAGTTGATCTTTCTGTTTAAAGGTAAGGAAACTCTTACCCTACATGTATTTAAGATTATCCAAGCTACGGCTAAGTCGTTGAAGCTAGAACTTGTGAGATATATGTCGAAAGGCTTGCTAGTAATGTTGTTGTTTGGTGGACTGTTTTGGGAGGCTCAATATGTTATTATTGATGTTGTTTGGGCTGTTTGGTGATTTTGTTAACTTGTGGGAAGTCATATATATAGGGGAGGTTCTATCCGTTTCATCGTAACATAGGTTACGGTTGATACATAATAGTCACGATGCTTAAACGATAACGATGATGTCATTTCTCTTATTGTAGACTAAGGAGACGTGGCATTTTCAGAGCTTGAGATTGGCCAGTATATACAAGGTATGTGAGACTGTCCCTTTCATTCTTTTTCACGACTCTGATTGTACATAATGCAATGAACGAGCCTCCAAAGATACTCTACTCTTAGAAGCTAGTAGTACTTATATTGTTTCCCCTCTTATGGGAGGACTGATGTTGATGTTACTTCTTTGACCTTACGCCACTCCGAAAGGTTCAAAGTGTGATTCCAATGAGTCCAACATGCATTATCTATTTTACTCTACCGAGCCGCGCTATATTCGGCCGGGTATGGCACCAGTTGTGCAACTATATATATGTATCTGTTTTACTCTACTGAGTCGCGCTATAGTCGGCATCTATTTTACTCTACCGAGTACGTGCTATAGTCAGCCGAGTACGGCACCTACTGTGCAACTACTGATCAGTTGGGTATGATTTTACCGAGCCTTATGATGGCCGGGGTATGATACGATGATGATGAGGGCCACAGAGGCATATGTATATGATGATTTTAAAAGGATATATATGTATATGCACATCAGGCATTTCATGATTAGTCGCCCTCAGACGCACTCAGATGTTATAGAGTGTATATTCTCTATCCCTATGCACATTGCTGCTCTTACATTATGCTTTCCTATATTACATACTCAGTACCTTATTTGTACTGACGTCCTTTTATTTGGGGACACTACATGTCGTGCTGCAGGTCCTGAGAGGCAGGTAGACGAAGCTCCCGCACCATAGTAGGCTGCCAGTTCAGCATTTATTGGCGAGATCCCTTCTCCGGACTTTCCGTGGTCTTGGTATGCATTGCAGCACTTATATTCTTTTAGAGGCTCATAGACCATGGTCTTGGTATGCATTGCAGCACTTATATTCTTTTAGAGGCTCATAGACAGGTGTCGACTCATGTATAGTTGGGATTGCCTTGTCGGCAAATTTATTTTTGTTGTATAATTTTTCATGACCGCCTTGTCGGCCATGTTATATATGTTTATGTCATTATCTGGAATTTTTGGTTGATTAGGATTCTTGCTTGCCATTTATGCTGATCTCGTCTGTCACGACCCGACCGGAGGGCCGCGACTGGCACCGGACCCTACTCAACGGGCCCCGGCGTACCCTTCATCTAGATTTCCTTATTATCTATAAGGCTTGTCATACTCATACAATCTCGAACAATAATCATAATGAACTGAAATATCATACCATGATATGAACATACTTATATACATAATATGGCCAACGAGGCTGCAATGCAAAATCATACAACAAAATACATACGTTGCCCACAAGGCAATTCAACTGTACATAAGTCAACCCATTGTTTATTGTCTATACATAACCCAACACTTGTCTATGAGCCTCCACAAGAACATACATAATGCAACCTGTGTCGGAACAGGGCCCCGACATGCCCATAATGCCTATACAAAATGCATAGCACAACTACGGCAAGTCCGAAGGAGGGATCTCGCCAATATCTGCTGAACTAGATAGCCTAATGCGGTGGGGGAGCCTCGTCTATATGTCTACCTAGACCTGCAGCATGACATGCAGCGTCCACAGAAAAGGACGTCAGTACGAATAATGTACTGAGTATGTAAGACAGGAAAACATAATATAAGAACAGTAATATATATATCCTTTTAAATTCATCATGTACATACGCCTCTGTGGGCCTTACCATCATCATATACATACGCCTCTGTGGGCGGCTCCATCATCATCATATCATACCCGGCCGTATTAGGCTCGGTCACAACGTACCCGGCCTTCATAAGGCTCGGTAGGATAAATCATATACATACATATACTTGCATAGTAGGTGCCATACCCGGCCGACTATAGCGCGGCTCGGTAACAACATACCCGGCCATCATAAGGTTCGGTAGGATGAAACATATACAATGCATGCTGGACTCTTATAAATAATACTTTCATGGCGACGTAAATCGAGGATATACTACCACATCAATCCTCCCATAAAAGGGGAAACAATATAAGCACTCCTACCTTCTAAGAGTAGAGTATCTTTTGGGGCTTGTTCATGTATCGTGTATAAATGGAGTCATGCAAAAGAAAGAAAGGAATGGTCTTACATACCTGGTATATACTTCACCAGTTCCTCAAGCTATGTAATTGTTACAATTCCTTAGTCTACAAATAAAGAACAATTCAACCGTTACTCTCTAAGCGTTATAGCTATCATTAATGACAATCCCCTAAATTCGTATGGTGCTTCTCCACACCCTTCTTATTCTAAAACTTCACAAACATAGTAGTAACACATGCAGCTCAACAACAACCCAAAACAACCATAACCCAATCCATTAGCAGTAATTTACTTGAACCCATGGCTTCCATTCACCATTCCCATGAGTTCTTACATGCATAGAATGGATTTCCAAGAATCCCCAAGAGAAAGAATGTAGGAGAGGGTGTAGTAACTTACCTTGCATGTGGGATAACTTAGCCCCCTTCCTTGGTTCTTCAATTTCTAGGGTTACTCCCAATTAGGGCTTGGAAGAGGGAGAATCAGTTAGGGCTTCTCCTTAGTTTCTTCAATCTCTAGCTTTTACTCTCAATTTAGAACTTGGAAGAGAGAAATTCGATTAGGGTTCATGGGATTCTTTGAGAAGGGGTTGTAGGGATTCTATTTCATTTGAAAGGTCTGAGTCGAAGATGAAAATAACCCTCTTAGTCGATGTTGGGGCTTATATGAACTCTTTTCTTGACTTTTTGAACTCTTTTCCGGTTCTTAGGCTCTATACATATAGACTATCTTACAACGTGGTTTAACGTACGAAACTACGAGTTGTAACACTCTCCCCCCCTTAGGAACATTCGTCCTCGAATGTAAGGATCTACGGGGATTCTACTCATCGTGGAGCATTTAACACAACATACGGTTCTATAAGAGTATACAAGCTTATAGACATGTACATTATCTGCATATTATCATTCTGCACTAAGATAAAGTATTCTCAAGTTATTGCTTACCTCGTAAGGACGTTTCTCCTTTCAATGCGTTCTGCGTTTCCTCGGCATCCTCATTATCCCTATTCTGGAATAGGTACGGATATTTAGACTTCATCTCTTCCTCTGCTTCCCATGTCATTTCTTCTATATGTTTGTTCCTCCACAATACTTAACGGAAGCTACATCCTTTGTTCTTAGCTTGCGGACTTGTCGGTCTAGTATAGCCACTGGTACTTCTTCATATGATAAACCCTCGGTAGCTTGCACATCTTTGATGGGGATGACCCGAGAAGGATCTCCGATACATTTCCTTAGCATAGATACATGGAATACTGGATGGACAAATTCCAATTCGGATGGCAATTCTAACTCATAAGCAACATGTCCAATTCGTTGAAGGATTTTGTACGGACTGACATACCTTGGACTCAGCTTACCTTTCTTCTTGAAGCGCATGATACCCTTCATTAGCGAGACTCTCAGGAATACCCAATCACCAACTTCAAACTCTAGATCACGACGTCGGACATTAGAATAGGACTTTTGCCTGCTTTGTGCCGTTCTCAATCGTTCCTGTATCACCTTTACCTTCTCGATGGCTTGGTGGATCAGATCTGGCCCATACAACTCAGTTTCGCCGACTTCGAACCACCCAACTGGTGATCTACATCTTCTCCCGTATAATGCCTCGTATGGAGCCATCTTAATACTGGAGTGGTAGCTATTATTGTAGGCAAATTCTATTAGTGGAAGACGGTCATCCCAATTTCCCTTAAAATCTAAGACACATGCCCGTAGCATATCTTCAAGTGTCTGAATAGTACGTTCAGCCTGTCCGTCAGTTTGTAGATGAAAAGTCGTGCTGAGATTTACCTGCGTGCCCAAACCTTTCTCAAAAGATCTCCAGAAGTTAGCTGTGAATTGAGCTCCTCGGTCTGATATAATAGACACCGGCACACCATGAAGTCTAACAACCTCCTTGATATACAGCTTTGCATAGTCTTCAGCTGTGTAGGTTATCTTAACTGGCAGAAAATGGGCACATTTTGTAAGTCGATCAACTATCACCCAGATGGAGTCAAACTTACGATAAGAGCGAGGTAATTCAACAATAAAGTCTATGTTAATCACCTCCCATTTCTATGTTGGAATTTCTATATTCTGAAGCAGTCCACCGGGTTTCTGATGTTCTATCTTTACTTGTTGACAATTGGGACACTGGGCTACAAATTCTGCAATAGACTTCTTCATATTATCCCACCAATACTGCTCTTTGACATCATGGTACATCTTTGTCGAACCGGGATGGATGGAATATCGGGATTGGTGAATTTCCCTCATAATCTTCTCTCGCAACCCGGCCACATTAGGCACACATAATCGGCCTTGGTACCTCAATGTTCCATCCGCTGCAATCTCAAAAGCTGAAATTTTTCCCTGTTGAATGCCCTCTCTCAATCATACCAAGGTGGGATCTTCGTATTGTCGTGCCTTCACCTTGTTTACCAAAGATGATTCTGATGTATTATGCACAGTAACACCTCCGTCCTCAGAGTCTAATAATTTGACTCTCATACTGGCTAGCTAATGAAGTTCTTTAGTTAAACCCCATTTTCCTGCTTTAATGTGCACTAAGCTTCCCATTGACTTACGACTGAGGGCGTCTGCCACAACATTGGCTTTACCGAGATGATACAATATTTCAACGTTGTAGTCTTTCAGTAACTCGAGCCAACGTCGCTGTCTTAGATTCAACTCCTTCTGACTGAAGATGTATTGCAAACTCTTGTGATCTGTGTAGATGTCAACATGGACGTCGTACAAGTAGTGCCGCCATATTTTTAAGGCATATACTACTGTGGCCAATTCTAAGTCATGTGTTGGATAATTCTTTTCATGCTTTTTCAGTTGCCTTGACGTGTAAGCAATCACCTTTCCATGTTGCATCAATACGCATCCATAACCTATTTCCGAAGCATCACAATATACCACATACCCTTCTGTTCCTTCTGGAAGAGTAAGCACTGGCGCGGAGATCAACCGATTCTTCAGTTCCTGGAAACTACGTTCACAATTGTCGAACCATTGGAATTTGGTAGCCTTCTGTGTCAACTTAGTCAACGGTACTGATATAGAGGAAAACCCTTCTACGAACCTCCGATAATATCCTGCTAGCCCTAGAAAACTGCGGACTTCTGACGGTGTTGTGGCTCTTGGCCAACTCTTCACTGCATCGATCTTCTGAGTGTCGACACTAATACCCTCGTCAGATATCACATGGCCTAGGAATGCTACTGAGTTCAACCAGAATTCACATTCGGAGATCTTTGCATATAACTTGTGATCCCGAAGGGTCTGCAATACCATCCGCAAGTGGCCCATGTGTTCTGTCTCTGAAAGGGAATACACTAGGATGTCATCAATGAATATAACCACGAACACATCAAGATAAGGCCTGAATACGGTATTCATGAGATCCATAAAAGCAGTCGGGGCATTTGTTAGCCCGAACGACATTACTAGGAACTCAAAATGCCCATATCTTATTCGGAAGGCTGTTTTCTGAATATCTTTCTCTTTGACTCTCAACTGAAAATATCCTGAACGTAGGTCAATCTTAGAAAAACACTTGGCTCCCTGGAGTTGGTCAAACAGGTCGTCAATCCTTGAAAGTGGATATTTATTCTTTATGGTAACTTTATTCAACTGTCGATAATCAATGCATATCCTCAACGACCCGTCTTTCTTTCGTACGAACAAGACTAGCGCACCCCAAGGTAAAGTGCTAGGCCTAATGAAGCCTTTATCCAGCGAATCCTTCAACTGTACTTTCAACTCTCGCAATTTTGCTGGGGCCATTCTATATGGAGGGACAGAGATTGGTTGAGTAGCAGGCAACACGTCAATGCCAAACTCAATCTCCCTCTTAGGAGGAAGACCTGGGAATTCATCTGGGAAAACATCTGGAAAATTCATTGATCACCGGGATTGATTGTAAAGTAGGCGACTTCGCCTCTACATCCATCACACGAACGAGATGATAGATGTAACCCTTTGAGATCATTTTCCTTGCCTTAAGATAGGAAATAAACCTACCTTTCGGCGTAGCAATGTTCCCCTTCCATTCAAGGATGGGTTCTCCAGGAAATTGAAATCTAACCATCATTGTATGACAGTCAACATTTGCATAACATGAAGCCAACCAATCCATTCACATTATTACATTGAAATCAACCATTTCTAATTCGAACAAATCTGCCAAGGTTTGACGACTACAAATCGTCACAGTGCAACCTCTATATACTCTCTTGACAACCACAGAATCTCCTATTGGAGTAGATACCGCAAATGGTTTGCTTATTAATTCAGGTTCGACATCAAACTTATCAGCCACAAGGGGTGTAACATATGGTAATGTGGATCCGGGATCAATCAATGCATATACATCATAAGAAAGCACTGATAATATACTTGTAACGACATCCGGAGATGACTCAAGATCCTGTCGACCTGCTAGAGCATATATTCGATTTTGAATACCACTCGAACTCGGCACTGCACCTCTACCTCCACCACGACCTGCTGGCTGCTGAAAACCCCGTGCTGGAGGTCGAATGGATGAGGAAGTACCAAGACACAGACCCAGTCGGCTGAGCCATAGCACCATCTCTTCTGCTAGGACAATCCCGCATCACATGGCCAGGCCGTCCACAAAAATAGCATGCATCAGAACCTCAACGGCACGGTCCAAAGTGGGTCCTGCCGCACTGATCACAACGAGGCATTGGGGTCCTCGTCTGAATAGTATCCCTGCGATGTTGACAGCCTGATGCCCGCGAACTCAGACCTGGACCCGAATAAATAAATTGATCATATCGAGGTCTCAGAAATTATGGAGGAGCACTAGTTACAGATGATGCCGGACTCCTCGAAAATTAGGGCTTGACACTACTTCTAAAGTCACCGGAATACCCTGCAAACCTCGTCCTCTTAGGCTGGCCCCTATCATGCTCCCTGTCTACTCTTTGTTGGCGCTTACGATCCTCTAACGTCTGGGCATAAGCCTGAATACGAGAAATATCCATGCCCTCTATCAAAGATGTTGTAGTGCACTCATTTATTAGATGTGGTCCCAATTCGTTCACAAACAAATGAACCCTATCACCCATCTCGGCCACCATATTGGGAGCATACCTTTCCAAGGAATCAAACTGCATGTTGTACTCCCGCACGCTCATGTTACCTTGTCTAAGGTTCAAGAATTTATCAGCTCTGGCTCGTCGTACCTCAACTGGCAGGTAGTGACGAAGAAACGCCTCAGAAAATTCGTTCCACACAGGTGCGGGAGCATCTGGACCCCTGGATCTTTCCTAACTATCATACCAAAAGACTGCTAAATCCCGTAACCGATAAGAAGCTAACTCCACTGCCTCCGTATCACTAGCATGCATAACCCGCAGAGTGCGGTGAATCTGATCAATAAAATCCTGGGGGTCCTCCTTAGGGTCTGACCCAGTAAACACTGGAGGATCTAGATTAATAAAAACACGAACTCTGGCACTAACTGGTTTATCAGCAACACCAGTATTCTGCATCTGAGTCTGAGAAGCTACCAAGCTAGTCAACAATTGTACTGAAGTCCTCAAGTCCTGGTCTGTAGTACCAGATAAAGGAACTGGAGATGCTGGGTGGCTTCTAATATCCTCTTGGGAAGGAGGAGTAGATGAGGTCCGAGACGGCATCTCACTCTGAGGCTCACTTTGGCCTTCTCTAACTTGGGGCACCTGACTGGTACCCTTTCCGGCATCTGTATCAAGTCGTCTACAATTTGCGTGTTTTCTAGTCGAAGGCATTGCTGTAAGTAAACAAGTTGAATTTTAGAGACAAACGCTTACGACTCAACTATGCGCACGATCTAGATTTAGAAAGAAGGTAACAATCCTAAATGTCAGGCAGCCTCCTGATTATAAAATGTGGCGCGCTACACATCCATAATCAGGACTCTACTAGAAACGGCCCATAGACAATCCCTAGGACACGACCTGCTCTGATACCAAATCTGTCACGATCCGACCAGAGGGCTGCGACTGGCACCGGACCCTACTCAACGGGCCCCGGCGTACCCTTCATCTAGCTTTCCTTATTATCTATAAGGCTTGTCATGCACATACAATCTCGAACAATAATCATAATGAACTGAAATATCATACCATGATATGAATATACTTATATACATAATATGGCCAACGAGACTGCGATGCAAAATTATACAACAAAATACATACGTTGCCGATAAGACAATGCAACTGTACATAAGTCAATCCATTATCTATTGTCTATACATAACCCAACACTTGTCTATGACCCTCTACAAGAACATACATAATGCAACCTGTGTCAGAACCGGGCCTCGACATGCCCATAATGCCTATAACAAATGCATACCACAACTATGGCAAGTCCGAAGGAGGGATCTCGCCAATATCTGTTGAATTGGATAGCCTACTGCGGTGGGGGAGCCTCGTCTATATGTCTACCTGGACCTGCAGCATGACATGCAGCGTCCACAGAAAAGGACGTCAGTACGAATAAAGTACTGAGTATGTAAGACAGGAAAACATAATATAAGAACAGTAATATGAGTCGAAATAAGAAACATATAACCTGTACCAACCGAAATACCTTGAGAGCGACTAACCATAACAATGCCTGATGTGCACATGCATATACATACATATATATATATATATATATATATATATATATATATATATATATATATATATATCCTT
>MCJB01051455.1:78822-114524 GCA_002018475.1 Nicotiana obtusifolia | reverse complement strand
TATATATATATATATATCCTTTTAAATTCATCATGTACATACGCCTCTGTGGGCCTTACCATCATCAGATACATATGCCTCTGTGGGCTCCATCATCATCATATCATACCCGGCTGTATTAGGCTCGGTCACGACGTACGCGACTTTATAAGGCTCGGTAGGATAAATCAAATACATACATATAGTTGCACAGTAGGTGCCATACCCAGCCGACTATAGCGTGGCTCGGTAACAACATACCCAACCATCATAAGGCTCGGTAGGATGAAACATATACAATGCATGCTGGATTCTTATAAATCATACTTTCATGGCGACGTAAGATCGATGATATACTACCACATCAATCCTCCCATAAGAGGGGAAACAATATAAGCACTCCAACCTTCTAAGAGTAGAGTATCTTTGGGGCTTGTTCATTGTATCGTGTATAAACGGAGTCGTGCAAAAGAAAGAAAGGAATGGTCTTACATACCTGGTATATACTGCACCAGTTCCTCAAGCTACGCAATTGTTACAATTCCTTAGTCTACAAATAAAGAACAAATACACCGTTACCCTCTAAGCGTTATAGCTATCATTAATCACAATCCCCAAAATTTGTTTGGTGCTTCTCCACACCCTTCTTTTTCTAAAACTTCACAAACATAGTAGTAACTCATGCAATTCAACAACAACCCAAAACAACCATAACCCAATCCATTAGCAGTAATTTACTTGAAACCCATGGCTTTCATTCACCATTCCTATGAGTTCTTACATGCATAGATTGGATTTCCAAGAATCCTCAAGAGAAAGAATGTAGGAGAGGGTGTAATAACTTACCTTGCATGTGGGATAACTTAGCCCCCTTCCTTGGTTCTTCAATTTCTAGGGTTACTCCCAATTAGGGCTTGGAAGAGGGAGAATCAGTTAGCGCTTCTCCTTAGTTTCTTCAATCTCTAGCTTTTACTCTCAATTTAGAACTTGGAAGAGAGAAATTCGATTAGGGTTCATGGGATTCTTTGAGAAGGGTCGCAGGGATTCTATTTCGTTTGGAAGGTCTGAGTCAAAGATGAAAATAACCCTCTTAGTCGATGTTGGGACTTATATACTGGTCCTTTAATTTGGCAGATTAATAATACACGTGTCTGACGCCTGTCAAATCTGCGATCGCATTCTCGCCGCAGAAACGATATGCGGTTCGCATTTTGGTCGAAATTCTCAGCCCAGAATCTTTTTTACATCAATGGCATCAGCTGGAGCTTGCACCGAATTGCTTACCCGCGGAACTCATTTAACCCGACCCTGCATAAGTACCAATGCCCCGCTCCCCTTAGAAGCGTAATTTGTCTCATTATGCGACATAGGAGGTCAGGTTTGCGGTCCGCATTTCCAGTATGCGGTCGCATACTGACCGCCTTTCTGACATAGATTTCTGCCCATAAATCTGTCTCAGTTAGCAATTTCAGTGCGAGAAATGCGGCTCGCATGTGGGTTTTGCGGTAGCAAATCCAGCTTTGCGAAGCCCTTTGCTCTTTTCTTGACTTTTTGAACTCTTTTCCGGTTCTTAGGCTCTATACATATAGACTATCTTACAACGTGGTCTAACGTACGAAACTACGGGTTGTAACATCGTCGGCCCTTATAGGTAATAAGAAAGGTTAGATAAAGTATATGTTGGTACTCGGCAAGTAAGGCTCGGGTGCCCGTCATGGCCCTCCGGTTTAGGTCGTGAAAAACTTGGTATCAGAGCAGGTCTGTCCTAGGGGTTGTCTATGAGCCGTGTCTAGTATTGCCTTGATTTTGGATGTGTAGCACGCCACATTTATAATCAGGAGGCTGCATGACATTTAGGGTTGTTACCTTTTCTTGAATCTAGATCGTGAGCAGATATGAGTCGTAAGTATTCGTCTCTAATATTCACCATGTTCTTTTCAGCGATGGCCACGACTAGGAAGGAAGTAATTAGTAGACGCCTTGATACAACTGCGGGAGAGGGTACCAGTCAGGTGCCTCCCGCCAGAGCAGGCCATAGTGAGCCTCAGAATGAGATGCCATCTCAGACCTCATTTACTCCTTCTCCTCCAGAGGATAAAAGAAGGCACCCAGCATCTCCAGTTCCTCCATCTGGTACTACAGACCAGGATATGCGGAGTGCGGTATAGTTGTTGACTAGCCTGGTAGCTGCTCAGGTTCAGAGGCAGAATACCGGTGCTACTGATAAACCGGTTAGTGCGAGAGTTCGTGATTTTATTAATCTAGATTCTCCAGTGTTTACCGGATCAGACCCCAAGAAGGACCCGCAGACTTTTATTGATCAGGTTCATCGTACACTACGGGTTATGCATGCTAGTGATACGGAGGCAGTAGAGTTGGCTTCTTATCGGTTACGGGATTTAGCATTTTCTGGTATGATAGTTGGGAAAGATCCAGGGGTCCGAATGCTCCTCCACCTGTGTGGAAGGAATTTTCTGAGGCCTTTCTTCGTCACTACCTGTCAGTTGAGATACGACGAGCTAGAGCTGATAAGTTCTTGAACCTTCGACAGGGTAATATGAGTGTGCGAGAGTATAGTATGCAGTTTGATTCTTTAGCAAGGTATGCTCCCCATATAGTGGCCGAGATGAGCGATAGGGTGCACCTGTTCGTGAACGGATTGGGACCAAATCTGATAAATGAGTGCACGACAGCCTCCTAGGTAGATGGTATGGATATTTCCCGTATTCAGGCTTATGCTCAGACACTAGAGGATCGTAAGCGGCAGCAACGAGCAGACAGGGATCAGGATAGGGACCAGCATAAGAGGGCGAGATTTGTAGGGTATTCTGGTGACTTCAGAGGTAGTGTCAGGCCCCAATCTTCGAGGAGTTTGTCACCACCTGTAGCTAGTGCTCCTCCACGATTTCAGAGGCCTCAATATAATCAATTTACCTATTCTGGTTTAGGTTAGAGTTCGAGGGCATCAGGATCACAATATCATAGGGATACTAGTCAGATGAGACCCCCAACACCTCGTTGTGATCCGTGCGGCAAGGCCCACTTTGGACTGTGCCGTCGAGGCTCCGATGCATGCTATTCTTGCGGACAGCCTGGCCATACGAGGCGGGATTGTCCTAATAGAGGAGGTGGTGGTATGGCTCAGCCGACTGGATATGTGGATGGTTCTTCCTTATCAGTTCGACCTCCAGCACGGGGTTTTCAGCAGTCGACAGGTCGTGATAGAGGTAGAGGTGCAATGCCGAGTTTGAGTGGTATTCAAAATCGAACATATGCTCTAGTAGATCGACAGGATCTCGAGTCATCTCCGAATGTTGTTACAGGTATATTGTCTGTGTTTTCTTATGATGTGTATGCGTTGATTGATCCGGGATCTACATTATCATATGTTACACCCTTTATGGCTAATAAGTTTGGCGTCAAACCTGAATTAGTAAGTAAACCACTTGTGGTATCTACTCTGATAGGAGAATCAGTGATTGCTAGAAGGGTATATAGAGGTTGTACAGTGATGATTTGTAGTCGTCAAACCTCGGCGAATTTATTTGAATTAGAAATGGTTGATTTCGATGTGATAATGGGAATGGACTGGTTGGCCTCATGCTATGCAAATGTTGATTGTCGTACGAAGATGGTTAGGTTTCAGTTTCTTGGTGAACCCGTCATCAATACACCGAAAGGTATGTTTATTTCCTATCTTAAGGCAAGGAAGATGATCTCAAAGGGTTATATTTATCATCTCGTTCTCGTTAGGAATGCGGAGGCGAAGCCGCCTACTCTACAATCAATCCCCGTGGTCAATGAATTTCCAGATGTTTTCTCGGATGAACTCCCAGGTCTTCCTCCTGAAAGGGAGATAGATTTTAGCATTGATGTGTTGCCTGACACTCAACCGATCTCTATCCCTCCATACAGGATGGCCCAGGCAGAGTTGCGAGAGTTGAAGGCGTAGTTGAAGGACTTGCTTGATAAGGGCTTCATTAGGCCTAGCACTTCACCTTGGGGTGCGCCAGTCTTGTTCGTGCGGAAGAAAAAGGGGTCGTTAAGGATGTGTCGATTATCGACAGTTGAATAAGTTTACTATAAAGAACAAATATCCACTTCCAAGGATTGACAACCTGTTTGACCAACTCCAAGGTGCCAAGTATTTTTCCAAGATTGACTTACGTTCAGGGTACCCTCAGGTGAGGGTCAAGGAGAAGGATATTCCAAAAACAGCCTTCCGGACAAGATATGGGCATTTTGAGTTCTTGGTAATGTTGTTCGGGCTAAAAAATGCCCCAGCAGCTTTTATGGATCTCATGAATAGTGTATTCAGGCCCTATCTTGATGTGTTCGTGATTGTATTCATCGATGGCATTCTGGTGTATTCTTGTTCAGAGACAGAAAAAACGGGCCACTTGCGGATAGTATTACAGACCCTTCGGGATTGTAAGTTGTATGCTAAGCTCTCCAAATGTGAATTCTGGCTAAACTCAGTAGCATTCCTTGGCCATGTGATATCTGACGAGTGTATTAGTGTTGACATTCAAAAGATCGATGCAGTGAAAAATTGGTCAAGACCTACAACACCGTCAGAAGTCGCAGTTTTCTAGGGCTAGCAGGATATTATAGGAGGTTTGTAGAAGGGTTTTCCTCTATATCAGCACCATTGACTAAGTTGACACGGAAAGCTACCAAGTTCCAATGGTCCGCCGCTTGTGAACATAGTTTCCAGGAGCTAAAGAATCGATTGACCTCCGTGCCAGTGCTTACTCTCCCAGAAGGAACAGAAGGGTATGTGGTATATTGTGATGCTTCAGGTGTAGGTTTGGGGTGCGTATTGATGCAACGTGGGAAGGTGATTGCTTATGCATCAAGACAATTGAAGAAGCATGAAAATAGTTACCCGACTCATGATTTGGAATTGGCAGCAGTAATTTATGCTTTGAAGATTTGGCGGCACTACTTATACGGTGTCCATGTTGACATCTACACAGATCACAAAAGTTTACAGTATATCTTCCAGCAGAAGGAGTTGAATATGAGGCAGCGTAGGTGGCTTGAATTACTGAAAGATTATGATGTCGAGATATTGTACCATCCCGGTAAAGCCAATGTTGTGGCAGACGCTCTCAGTCGTAAGTCAATGGGAATCCTAGTACACATTGAGGAAAGTAGACAGGGGTTGACTAAAGAGCTTCATCAGCTAGCCAATATGAGAATCAGATTGTTATCCCCTGATGACGGAGGTGTTACTATACAGAATACATCAGAATCATCTTTGGTAACTGAGGTAAAAGCACGGCAATATGAAGATCCTACCTTAGTACGATTAAGAGAGAGCGTTCAGCAGTGTAAAATTTCGGCTTTTCAAATTGGAGGAGATGGGGCACTAAGATATCAGGACCGATTAGGTGTGCCTAATGTAGCAGGATTGCGAGAGAAAATTATGATTGAGATTCATCAGTCCCGATATTCCATCAATCCTGGTTCGACAAAGATGTATCATGACATTAAGGAGCAATATTGGTGGGATAACATGAAGAAGTCTATTGCAGAATTTGTTGCCTAGTGCCCTAATTGTCAACAAGTAAAGATTGAGCATCAGAAACTCGGTGGATTGATTCAGAATATAGAGATTCCGACTTGGAAATTGGAGGTGATTAATATGGACTTCATTATGGGATTACCTCGCTCTTATCATAAGTTTGACTCCATCTAGGTGATAGTTGATCAACTTACAAAATGTGCCCATTTTCTGCCAGTTAAGACAACCTACACAGCTGAAGATTATGCGAAATTGTATATCAAGGAGATTGTTAGGCTTCATGGTGTGCCATTATCTATTATATAAGACCGAGGAGCTAAATTTACGGCTAACTTTTGGAGGTCTTTCTAGAAGAGTTTAGGCACACAAGTGAATCTCAGCACGGTATTCCATCCGCAGACTGACGGACAGGCTGAACGTACTATTCAGACACTTGAAGATATGCTACGAGCATGTGTTCTAGATTTTGAGGGGAACTGGGATGATCATCTGGTACTCATAGAATTTAACTACAATAATAGCTACCATTCCAGCATTAAAATGGCCCCGTACGAGGCACTATACGGGAGGAGATGTAGATCACCAGTTAGATGGTTCGAAGTCGGTGAGACGGAATTGTATGGGCCAGATTTGATTCACCAAGCCATTGAGAAGGTGAAAGTGATACAAGAGCGACTGAAGGCGGCACAAAGCAGGCAAAAATCTTATTCCGATGTCCAACGTCGTGACCTAGAATTTGAGGTTGGTGATTGGGTTTTCCTAAAGATCTCGCCGATGAAGGGTGCTATGCATTTTGGGAAGAAGGGTAAACTGAATCCGTGGTATATCGGGCCGTACAAAATTCTTCGACAAATTGGACAGGTTGCTTATGAGTTAGAATTGCCATCTGAATTGGAATTTGTCCACCCGATATTCCATGTATCTATGTTGAGGAAATGTATTGGAGACCCTTCTCGGGTCGTCCCTATCAAAGATGTACAAGTTACAAAGGATACATCATATGAAGAAATGCCAGTGGCCATATTAAATCGACAAGTCCACAAGCTGAGAACAAAGGATGTAGCTTACGTCAAAGTATTGTGGAGGAACAATAATACGGAAGAAATGACATGGGAAGCAGAAGATGAGATGAAGTCTAAATACCCTTACCTGTTCCAGAATGAAGATAATGAGGATGCCGGGGGAACGCAGGACGCATTAGAAGGAGAAACGTCTCTATGAGGGAAGCAATAACTTGAGAATAATCTTTCTTAATACAAAATGGTGATATGCAGATAATGTACGTAGCTATAATGCTTTGTATAGCCTTGTAAGGCCATACGTGGGGTTTAACTGCTTGCAAGTTTTGCCAGTGTCCATTTTATAGAGGAAACTCAGCCAGAAATTACCGTCAGAAATCCACGATGAGTTATACTCCCCGTAAACCCTTACATTCGAGGACGAATGTTCCTAAGAGAGGGAGGGTGTTACAACCCATATTTGCATACGTTAGCTTACGCCGTAAGTTAGTTTATGTAGGTCCGAGAAGAGATTATCTTTGAGCTAATAATAATTTAGTCTTATTGGTCTTAAATGATACAAGGGTGTATAAGAGTGGTTAACAAGTACAAGAAGTTAAATGAATCAAGGATGTTGTAACTCGTATTTAAGGGTAAATCTAGAGGTGATTAATATTACCAAGAGGTTATGTTTTAAGGTATTTGAATCATATAATACCCATTTCGTAAGTCTTAAAGTCAAACGAGTTATGAAACAAAAGTGGACAAAGGTTGTCGCAACTTACGTTCATAATTTTACTCATACTTTAGGTCATATGTCACTAAGATTTTCTCCCAATTTACTTGGATTTATGGGGTTATATACCTACCAAATTGAAGATCTATGAGTCTAGTTTCTAACGCATTAAACCGTTCGTCGATACGATCTCAGAATTGGGAGATATTCGTGTTTTCGCGAAACTGCGCCAAGCACCTCTCTGTGGGCCCCACATAGGCGGTTTAAGACATATGGATATATATAACACGCCTCAACCCCGTTTTAAGTCATTTTTTTTCAGTATATACAGACCTTAGAACCCTAGGAACACCCTCTCAAGGTCCTCTCATGATCCAAGACTAAATCAAAGGGGCAAACAACACAAATCAAGTGTCGGGAATTCCGTGGCGCTAGTAAGTTCCTTATTCTTCTTGTTGTTGCTGATTTTTGTGTTGTTCCAGCTCGTATGGGAGGTTTTCTTAAGTTGTTTATGTTCTGTAAAATACTCCCTCAAGTTTTAATATCAACCTAGGTGATTTCAAGCCTTCTAAAGTGATTCTAGTGCCGAAAAACCCTAAGTGATTGCTAGCTTTGCTCCCTTGTTCTTGTGGCAGCATTGGAGGGATATTTCGTGGTCAATTAAGGTCAAATTGGAGTTGAACTTTCTGTTTAAAGGTAAGGAAACTCTTACTCTACATGTATTTAAGATTATCTAAGTTACGGCTAAGTCGTTGAAGCTAGAACTTGTGAGATATATGTCGAAAGGCTTGCTAGTAATGTTGTTGGTTGGTGGACTGTTTTGGGAGGCTCAATATGGTTATTATTGATGTTGTTTGGGCTGTTTGGTGATTGTGTTAACTTGTGGGAAGTCATATATATAGAGGAGGTTCTGTCCGTTTCATCGTAACATAGGTTACGGTTGATACATAATAGTCACGACGCTTAAACGATAACGATAATGTCATTTCTCTTATTGTAGACTAAGGAGACGTGGCATTTTCATAGCTTGAGATTGGGCAGTATATACAAGGTATGCGAGACTGTCCCTTTCCTTCTTTTTCACGACTCTGATTGTACATAATGCAATGAACGAGCCTCCAAAGATACTCTACTCTTAGAAGCTAGTAATACTTATATTGTTTCCCCTCTTATGGGAGGACTGATGTTGATGTTACTTCTTTGACCTTACGCCACTCCGAAAGGTTCAAAGTGTGATTTCAATGAGTCCAGCATGCATTATCTATTTTACTCTACCGAGCCGCGCTATATTCGGCCGGGTATGGCACCTGTTGTGCAACTATAAATATGTATCTATTTTACTCTACTGAGTTGCGCTATAGTCGGCATCTATTTTACTCTACCGAGTACGTGCTATAGTCGACCGAGTATGGCACCTACTGTGCAACTACTGATCAGTTGGGTATGATGTTACCGAGCATTATGATGGCCGGGGTATGATATGATGATGATGAGGGCCACAGAGGCGTATGTATATGATGATTTTAAAAGGATATATATGTATATGCATATCAGGCATTTCATGATTAGTCGCCCTCAGAGGCACTGAGATGTTACAGGGTGTATATTTTCTATCCCTATGCACATTGTTGTTCTTACATTATGCTTTCTTGTCTTACATACTCAGTACCTTATTTGTACTGACGTCCTTTTGGAACACTGTATGTCGTGCTGCAGGTCCTGATAGGCAGGTAGACGAAGGTCCCCTACCATAGTAGGCTGCCAGTTTAGCGTTTATTGGCGAGATCCCTTCTCCGAACTTGTCGTGGTCTTGGTATGCATTGCAGCACTTATGTTCTTTTAGAGGCTCATAGACAGGTGTCGACTCATGTATAGTTGGGATTGCCTTGTCGGCAAATTTATTTTTGTTGTATAGTTTTTCATGACCGCCTTGTCGGCCATGTTATATATGTTTATGTCATTATTTGAAATTTTTGGTTGATTAGAATTATTGCCTGCCATTTATACTGATCTCGTCGGCCCTTATAGGTAATAATAAAGGTTAGATAAAATGTACATTGGTACTCGGCAAGTAAGGCCCGGGTGCCCGTCATGGCCCTCCGGTTTGGGTCGTGACAGAGTCGGGACTGTACAGACGCATGAGGTGATCGATGGTGAAGGGGAACCCCTAGATCTTGTTTACAAAAAGCGGAGGAGGATGACTATCCTCGAGAAGGAGGGATGAATTTGGCCTAGGGTCACCTTGTACCTTTTACAAAAAACGATGATGACCGGATCCAAAGGGCTCAACGTGAAGGGATAAGTGTAAACACTTAAAAAAATCCTCCACATGGGTGGTGATTGCTTCCTCGGGCGTAGGAACCACTACGTGCTTACCGATCCAGTTGCAATCCTCCTTGACCTTATCGAGAACACTATCGGTACATATGTATCTTGAGATCGGTTCACACCGGCCTGGTACCGAGGAGGTTTTCTCAACCTTGAAATCGGCTCCGGTTGGACACCCCATAGGGATGAACATCTTTAGAAGAAGTTCCGGTATCGGTTCCTCAGTAACAACAGGCAACACGTTCTCAGTCAGTTTCGAGGAAGAGGGAGTTTCTTTTTGAGGAACGGATTTTGACGTCTTTTCCATTGCTTCTAAATAGAGTGGAAAAGAAGGTGTTGATAAGAAGGAGGCGTAATTAGCAGATAACTTATGAAGGCTTTCAGAAAACCAGAAGGGAAGAGGTTTGAAGATGAGAGTGATGAAGTTTTCTTAAAACACAAGTGCAAATATTTGAATATAAAAGTTCTAATGAATGGATGAAAAGGGTATTTATAGTTTTCTCAAAACAACGGTTCACATCCTGAAGCGGCAGACTGTTAACTAACACGCATTTAATACCTTGAAGACTACACCGACGGGACGTTTCTACTATTATTATCACTTACGTCATGAATTTGTCGTCATTTATCAGAGTGATAATTGGAAGCTCGTATAGTGAGAATCTGAGGCTCATGTCGTTTCTCGTCATTTACTCTTCGAAAAACGAGAGGACTATCTGTACACGGCAAAAACCGAGCTCGCCTATTGCATAAGAGACCAGGGATGAAACATAATGGATTGAAGATCGGCCTTGGATTCCATCGAACCTAAACACGAGGTTGGAACATGCGTCTTCAAGATTATCGAGTCTGTAACCCCAAAACTGACCCCCGACTCCAAATTAGCTCGAGAAAACATTATCAAATCAAAATAACGGAAGGCCGAAATATCCGTGACCAGTCGGATATCACGGCGAGAATCTCGGCACGTATCAATGAAACCGATTAATTATCAAATCATGAGATTTTTTACCTTATACAGAATTGTACCTAAAGTAGGATTCCTCTACTATATAAAGGTAGGTTTGATTATTTGTAAAACACATTATAACTGGCATTCTAAAGCAATATACTATTCTTTTTAGTTATTATTATCTTATCACTCTGTTCCGGTACCGATTGCAACATTTTTTGGCCCAAAGGCGATCAACCTTCAAGGCCAAAACTGCTTAACTTGTGTGGTTTGCATCTTTTATCATTAATTTCAATTTTAATCTGATTTATCATTTTTGTATCAAGTTAGATCACGTATCCTTAAAACCGCGTATAAATTCAATTGTTATCCAATTTTAAGAGTAAACAATAACCACAAAATGAGAGATCAGTGAAATATATTGTTTTTTTTCTTTATTTTTCTGTTAAGTGAATATAAACTTTGAACAGCAATTTACAGAGTGTCTAACGCAAAGATGTCTGAATTAAAAGGACACAAAGAAGTCACTAATTTAACACATAAGAAAATAGTATAGGCTGTTATCAACTGCAATTTGCCCCTAATATTTGTAGCCAGAAACAAAGAGACACTCAGAAGCAGCTCCAGTGGCACTTCCACCAGTGTACTTTCCAAGAGTGGCATCTGAATTGGCCTTGCACCTTGCCAAAAATGCCTCTTGCGCTTTGGCAACATTTTCCTGTTTTCCAGCCCAAGTCTTAAGTGTACTTTGCTGCAGAGCTCGACCAAAGGAAAATGACAGTGTCCAGGGCTTCAGCACTTCCAATTTGTTCATTGCATCTAGATTCACTGTTGCCTCTTCCTCACTCTGTCCTCCTGACAAGAACACTATCCCTGGCACTGCTGGTGGCACGGTCCGACGTAGCGCTGTAACTGTGTATTCTGCTATTACCTGTGCTGCAACCTAAGACAAGTAACAAGGGTATATTACACTATCCATATATTCGGATTGATTGTACATATGGTCGTACAACTTTAATAACTCAACTATGTCTGCATATCACAGAAAATGAAAATGCTGAAAGATTTAAATCTGTTTCGAAAAGCGCAAGCAGCCTGTTACTGTGTTACATGCATAATACAATGTAGGCATAGTCATGTCATCAGCTAATTTTACATGATATTGATACCATTTAAACACACAAAAAGAAAAAACTCATTTTCCGAACCACTTTAAAAGATAAAAATAAAAACTCATGATGTGCCACAAGGTGACAGAGGTATTAGCTAGACGAGTCCAGAAAAAAAAAGACAGCTGGGTGCATTAAGCTCCCGCTATGCCCGTCCAGGGAAGAGCTGGACCACAAGGGTCTATTATATGCAGCCTTACCCTACATTTTTGCAAGAGGCTATATCCATGGTTCGAACCCGTGACCAACTGGTCACATGAAAGTAACTTTACCAATTATGCCAAGACTCCCCTTCCAGATGAGTCCGAAAATAAGTTTTAAATTCTTTTATGATGGTATCACAAGGATATCATGTAAATTGTAAGGTAACTGACTAAAGTGAATAAGTGACAGCATAGTTGTGTTTCTGAAACCTGATTTAGTATCTTCTTTTAAACATTTTTTTAATATTTTGTAACATATAGACATACTTGAGTTATTTTTCCTTACTAAAGCTAGATGACAACCCATGATATTAAACAAACATATATTTGACATGCAACATTAATGCAAGTTAGCACAGTAGAAATGCTTACCTTTGGGCTATTAGAGCCAGGGGTGACCATGTTGGGCTTCAAGAGAGTTCCTTCAAGAAGAACATGGTGGTCATTGAGAGCCTTGTAAACAGCTGCAAGAACAGTTTCAGTAGCAGCAGCACATTTCTTGATGTCATGGTCTCCATCAGTGAGGATCTCTGGCTCAACAATTGGCACAAGTCCATTCTCCTGGCAAATGATAGCATATCGAGCTAGTCCCTGAGCATTCTGCTGGATGGACAACTCAGAAGGCTCGGTGGGTCCAATTTTCAGCACAGCTCTCCATTTGGCAAATCGAGCACCTTGTTGAGACATAATATAATTGAATAATTAAAACTGATATCAGACAAGAGGTCTCAAAAAATAGTTTCACGTGTCATGAAAAAGGAATCGGGGCAACACTCATGAGGGGTATGTTGAGACGTATTATAAATTAAAAGTGTGTTTTTGTAATAGCTTAAACTTTACAATGAGATAATTACACAATTCAACACATACCTGCTTTGTAGTACTGTGCGCAACGTCCGCCCAAAGAGTCAAAACCTTGAGTTGTAGTCTCACCATTGGTTCCTGCTAATTCCACTGTGCCCTTGTCCACCTTTATGCCAGGAACAACATTATTTTCTTGGAGAACTTCGACAAAAGGCTTCCCATCAGAAGTTTTTTGGTAAAGGGTTTCCTCAAAGAGGATGACACCGGAGAGGTGAGTGAGAGCATTGGGAGAGGTGAAGAGGAGTTCACGAAGAGCTTGACGATTGGACTCAATGTTCTCGACGTTAATGCTAGCTAAACGCTTTCCAATAGTGCCGGTACTTTCATCAGCTGCCAAAATACCCTTCCCTGGTGTTGCTATGTACTTGGCATTCTTGATAAGTTCCTCTGCATATCATAATTAATGTGAGATCAACTATTGTTGGAAACAAATAGCACACAGAAATAATATTCATGATAGTTAATAAGAACAAAAAGGAACACCAAAATACACGTGAGAATGAAAAGAAAAACAAGGATGCTTAAGATTTTGATATGGAAATCCCTTCTCAATAAGGAAAAAACACAGTAAAATATTATTCCTAGAGGAGGAAATATTTACAGTTAGTAATCTAGAGTAAAGTAATCAAGAGACTATTACAAACTTGAAAGGCAAACTATCTTTGGAGATGCACAATTCTAACTTCAAATTATTTTTCTCACACCGTCTGTGACTTGTATCTTACATTTGAGCGAAAGAGCTCTCCTAACTATACAGGTAGATTATCCAAAACACTTTTACGAATAACGCAACCAAAACAGTTTGTTGCATTAGTGTTCGATATCGAGGATTGGATTATAAAGTGGACGCCTAAAGGAGACAGTACATGAATTGTCGTACAAATAATGCTAGATTCTACATGTTGAATACAACCAAACTTGCATGACAATCATTCATGTAATATTCAACGAAAGCTGTATATTATTACGTACCTTAAAGAAATGTATGGCTTTGCATGCTAGCAAGCTAATAGTATATGTAATTATATGCTAGGCTAGTCTCTCTTATATATATAGTTATATATATACTGCTTAAATTACATTTTGGCATGGACTAAAAGTAAGCGAGAGTGAGAGAGGGGGTTACCAGCATGTTTTCCAACAAAGGCAGACATGGTTGTGGATTAGTAGTGCTAAAAGGATAATACTTGGATAAAAAAGCCAACTGAAAACGGACGAGAACCCAAAAGCTATGAACCAATCTATATAGATGACTTGGAGTGGATATTCCTATATGATCCTTTCTCGACACGTGTCAACAGATTAGCCCAGCAAAGATTATCGTCATGGTTTAGAGAAATGAGTGAACAACAATATAATCTCACTGCCAAACGTCGCCTTTCTGGTCCTTCTATCCTTATTGTGAGGCAAATTTTTGTGGGAAGCTGCTGCCTCATCTCCAATATTTTGTTTCTTTCGACACTATGATATGGAGCCCAAAAGACCAAGTTTATTCCCCGAGGGCTCTCGAAACAGTCATATGTAAGAAGCTGTTTACTTTCTATTTTGAATTCGTCAATTTTTTGTAACACACGGAAATCGGAAGAGGTGAAGAAGATAGGAAATAGTGAAAGTCGAATGCATATAGAAGAAGCTTCCAAGTTCCACCATAGGCTATTAAGTCTTCATAAGAAGCTTGTTCATTAATAATTCTCCATATATTGTAGCCTCTCAAATCCCTTCAGTCTCATCAAGGGGGTCAATACACACGTGTATTAATATAAAATTGCACGAATTCCTCACCAACAACAAGTACTTGATATCAAATCCATTTGTAATGCATCTCTTGATTCCGAGATAGCAAAAAGGGTTGCCATAGGATAGGGATACGTACATAAGGCCACCCTTTTTTGTAAACTGTGTTCATTGACTAATAAAAAGCTTAAGTCAGACTTTGTGACAGATCAGGCCACACTAGGTTTAATGGCCTAATTTTTGTAGTAAGCTAGGTGTCGATGTGCCAAAATTACTGCAAATCACATTTATAATGCCCGTATAGTCAAAAATGTTCCAAAATGTCCATTACCCGGTACATAGTGGTTCAGCTCACCTGACTCTTCTTTTTAATGATTGTCAAAAAAGAAAAAGGAAAAAAGAAAATGGGAAAATTGAATTGGAACTGAAAGTACATCTCTCATGTGATTGCGGGGTATGGAGGGGCCACAACTCTTGGTTCAGTCGTCGTCTGTGCCAAAATATCGATCACCGAACTCACCCATCCCAGGAATAACACGGAAGTCATCATTTAAACCAATTTCAATCTCAGATGTCACAATCTTTATTCTTGGGAATCGCTTACAGACCACATGTACTCCTTGGGGTGCCTAGTTAAAAAAAATAACAGCAGTTATTATTCCACAGTGCCGTTGCAGTAGGGTAGTCCACAAATTGATCACTACAAGAAGAAGCAATTGATGACGAAAGGTGGCTTAGAAAAGATGCAAATCCTAACTGGATAATTCAGTGAACTTACAGAAATGAGATTGAGGAATAAAATGTTGGACTCTGGGACACCTTTCTTTAGCAGTAAAGAAATAGCTTGAACAGCTGAATTCCCTGTTGATATAGACACATAATATGTCTTGCTTACACAATCTTTTGTTAAGAAATCATCATAAAATTCTTGATGATGTAGATCAACCATGTTTAATGTGCATGAAGCTCGTGGTCAGTTATCTGATATCCAGGCATTCTTAAAAAGACTAACCTGTTCCAAGGATCGGATCCAACAACAGGACGTGTCTTTCTGCAATATCTAGTGGTAGTTTCTCATAGATCAGCTGCATCATTATTAAGGAAATGTCATTATAAATAAAAATAAGGGAAAAGGGCCAAATATACTCCTCTACTTTCATAAATTGTCTGCATTTAACCTCCATTATACTATCGGGCCAAATTTACCCTATAATCAGCAAACTTTTAAAAATAACCCTTGATCTGTTAAGTACTCTAAAATCTTCCAAATTCCTTTATTTAAATTACCTGTTGTTCTTCTTGGTCCACTATTTTAATTTCAAAAATTACTATTGATGTGAGTGCTAAAGTTACTAGACTATACAAATTATTTCATAATTTTTTTTATTACGAACGCGCCCATTTCTCTTTTCGTAATAAATAAAATTGGTTTAAAATTTTATTTATTTTTCAATCCGTAGAATTTAGTGGGTCTATTTATTGTGTATTATATGCAGCTAATCATCATGTATGTGTATGTATATTCAAATATATTTTGTCATTGTCAGGTTAGTATAGAGTTCGATCGACTAACTTAAAAGTGCAAAATGTATAAGCATTTAATTAAAGTAAAGTTGAATTAGACAATGTAAAGTCTCCGAGGAACTTCCAACTTATATCACTAATACTTGCTAAGTCTCCATACATTTGGTGCAACGAATTCATTAAAATTGGGATGTTGTAAATACTTTTAGAATTTAGAAAAGCTACCTAATTTAGATTTTTTGATTTACTATACTTTGTTTAATATTTTTTTCTCTTGTTTTTTTTCTCTAATTCAGAAAGCAGGTAAATGCCAATTATTTCAAAAACAGTGGACCAAGAAGAACAACAAGTGATTTAAATAAAAGAAATTTGGGATATTTTGGATTACTTAACAGATCAAGGGGTACTTTTAAAAGTTTGTTGATTGTAGGGGTAAATTTGGCCCGATAGTGTAACAGAGGTTAAATGTAGATAATATATGAAAGTATAGGGGTATATTTGACCCTTTTCCCTAAAAATAAACATAAGAGAGAGCAAAAGCCAACATAATGACTCAGGAGGGAACACTGCAGATTGCTAACCTGCTGACCATTGTCACCTTCTCTATGGATAAGGATCTTGCCAATCTTGATACCCTTACAACATGCTCGCAAGGCATTCTCCATGCTCTCCCCGCTGTGCATAATTAGAAAACTTAATTTTTAACAAGCAGAATACAGCAATCCGATCACTTTGGTGAAGGCAGAGAAGACAAAGAAACAAACACTTATTAAACCAGACCACGGGATGATGATTAGGGAATTGTCCTGGACACATTTGACAATATTATGAACCAGTTAATTCGTGATGAATAGCAAGCACCTCCAGTGAATGACAACAATTTGACATAAGTTTAAGACAAATTTAAACACCATTTAAATTACAAACCTTCTCTGGGGTATATTTTTGCCACACTTGAAGAAAATGAAACCCCCATTAATATTACGAAGAAGCTAACTCTTAGCATCAGAAATCTTGATCCTGTCAGCGTAACAAGTATATATCCTAAAAATGCAAAATGAAGCTTCACCATCTTGAATATCTCAAGTTTCCTAGAGTCTGTCATTTGTCATCTTCAGTCTTAATCACTAATATGACGCAATGATGCTCCGTGTGACAGCTTTAAACATATGTATCGGAGTCTCGCACATGCATGAACCCTTGCATTTCCTATTACTAAACAGCCCAGTTTGGAACAGAAGTACACCAATAGAATAAGTGAACAACATAGTATGATCAACCACACAATCGATTAAACAAAGATGATGAAATACATTTGAGAAAGGTTCCCGAAATACATGCACCAACATATGGTAAAAAGCATATTGTACAAAACAAATTATTACTACCATCTAAGAAATAAAAGAAAATGCTAAGTACAAATTACAAATTATTACCTTCTAATTACCGAAACACCACATAACCGCTTACAAAAATCAACACCGCTGTATACAGATCCTGCAATCACAAGAAATATATTTAATTAAGAATTTATTTCCCGCTCATTGAAGCAGTTCCTCACTCAATTGGGTATATAGAAAAACATAAAGTCCAAAGAAACAATGTTACACAGAAGCCACTCCTAGAGACAATATGATTTTAGTATAGTGCTAAAATCTTGATTCAAGTAATAAAATTTACCACAATGAAGTACCGCAACTAACAAACTACAAAGTGCTGACACAACCAAATGGAGGAAAACACGTAGATTATTTTTTTTAACCGCTATATGATCAATAATGTTTTATGATGCCTCACATACACAATCCAACAACACTACTAACTCAAAAAAATACGCCATGCTATCAGGTAATATCCCAATTATACAGCAACAGTGACATATCTTGACCAATACAATAAATCAGCCGTAATGCACTGACAATATGGCTGATGCTCTTCCAAATACAGATCAAAGTTGCATTGCGTCATAATGCCTAGTCTCTTTCAGTTACAATTCAGCCAATATTTTTTATAACAAATATTACAAACACAATAACCCAGTGAAATCACAAAAGTGGGGTCTGGGGAGGGTAGCGAGTACGCACACCTTACCCCTACCCCGAGGGAGTAGAGAGATTGTTTCCGAAAGACCCTCGGCTCAAGATATAACAAACGTTACAAACGATTGGCTGAATTGTAACTGAAAGAGACTAGCCATTATGAGTCAAATTTCATAATTGTATCCAGAATCCCATCTGTTCTAAAAAGGATAACCATTAAGCCTGATCTTTTGACCTAATGTCAGTAACACCTATTTAAACTGGAGTACTCAAAGAAGCTACTTCAGAGCCCTATGAATAAGAGTTTTAAATACAAGGCCATGAATATTTCCCAATAGCAGTAGTAGCTTACCAGTTGGAGTGATCACCTGCTTTTCTGTAAATGGGAGATGGCCCAAACCATGTTCAACGACCTGGTTCAGGTGAAGAAGAATCTAGTTGATAAGTTAAAGAAAGATTGACTTTCCCTGATGGGCCGAGAAAGATAGGCTAACCAGTCAAGCAATGAGCTGTACAGCAATGTACTCACCAATCGAATCAATCTATCAGCATAAAACACAAAATCATGTTTAGTCGTCTGAGCATCTCGTATAAGCGTATGCATGCCACGTATCTGAATGAAAATATACCGATCTTTAGGAGCATATAGGAGATGGAACTTGAACAACGAAAAGGCAATTTCAAGATAAATAGAGAACGGATAAAAAGGGTCAAGATAATATCTTAAATTCTGAAGATAATAGTGGTACCTGGAAAGTTGATTGAATGACATATAAGTTAGGATATATTTTACAGAGATCATGTTGACCAAGTTTTGTCCGAAGATGTTGCACAATCAAATCGATAGCAACATGATTGTCTCCACCTCGGGGAATGATAATGTCAGCATACTTCTTTGTAGGAAGAATGAAGTCATCAAATGCCGGTTTCACAAACTTAGAGTACTGCATCAAGATTAAAATCAAATTATTGTGAAAACCAAACACTTCACCATAAAAATTGTGCTAAATTTCAGATAATGTTCAACTTCAAAAATGCAATTTAGAAACTTAATGGAAGTTTGAACAGCCAGTTTTCGGAAGGCAATTTAAGTTGACATGGAAGTTGAATTGTCACTTTAAGAAAAAATGGTTTTTATTGAGCTTATTAGCAAAAAGGCAATTTTAGAAAGTTATAAGGGAAGTTTCAGACATGACTTGAGAAAGGAAGCAGTGAGAAAGAAACATAGTCATCAACTCAATGATATGCGCCATAAAGAAAACGTTGGAAATTAGAAGAGTAAAAACCTCAAGAAATGCTTTGTCAAAATATCTGTCAAATTGGGTGAAAGATTCCCAATTATTTCAAATAAGCCTGAAAGTTTTCCTAACCTGATCAAGCACCGTAGCAATATCTCTTCCCTTTTCAGCTGTGTCACGTCTTATTCTCCTTGCAAGACGTACATCAGCATCTGCACTGAAAACTTAAGATGATGAAACCACACTAGTAGAAGACCCAACATGAAGCAGTGTCCAAGTAGACATGGAAGGATACAACATATAAAGGTTATATGCTCATGTATCAAGAACAAAGTAGGGCATCAAATTTAAGGAGAGCTGAAAATAGTTTTAAGGAAAAGATTTTAAAAAATAAACACAACAAACCATAATACTTCAGAAGTTTGAGGAGAAGCACTCCTTAAGAAGAGCTTGAGTGAAACTGTGGTTCAGTCTTTCATGATATCTGTTTCAGTGAAGACTTTGACTCTTACATAGGATGGATTTCATGCATTACAGCATGTTCTAATCACTGGCAGTCCTTTTTTCACGAAATTATATTAGGTTTTTAGGCCAACAAAAGGACTAGCTCTGTATTTTTATATTTATTCTTTATTTTTGGTTTTATTTTATTAGAGGAAACACCATTGAAATTTTCTGTCGATAGAGGAGAAACCTTAGAAGGGAAAATATCCATGTAGAAAGAATAATAATATGAGATAACTGCTAGGACACTGTACTGATCTTTCTCTTGTACATCATGGTCACGAGTCAATAAGACAGCACAACTCATGCCATAAGGACAATTAAAAAACGTCAAAAGAAAGGAGATGAAAGAACCTGTATCAACAAATATCTTCATATTCATCAGATCTCGGACACGTGGATCGTGAAAGATGAGTATGCCTTCCAAAATTATAACATCTGAAGGATTGACCTACCAAGTAATTAAAATAAAGGTGGTGAATTGACACTATAGAGAATTCTGAACAAAGAAAGCTACAACTCGAAATGCAGGAAATTTCTTGTTTCTCCACTTATGGATCCCCAGCAGTCTATCAAGAAAACTAAGTGTTTCTTGCGTCATTGGAATGCAATCTCCTTCTTCCATTTTAATCTTTCAGATAGGTAACCAATTGGAGGAAAGAAATAGTCGATAAAAACAAGGGAGGTTAAAAGTTGAGTATGATATGCGTGGCGCGTAAGTTGATTTATTCTTTAAATTATTGGATGATGAAGCTGCAATGAAATGAAACAAAGATAAAATCATGCTATAAAGAATTACCCTTCGAAGGGGGAATACGTCATTTTTGTAACTCTTAAAATCATATTTTGGAATATCTACTGCTTGTCCGTGATTCAATTTCTCCACCACACGCAACAATTGTTCGGTGTCAAATGCATCTGAACAATAAGAGAAAGAAGCATGAAACTTACACCAGACATTATCCTGTAACCTGCATCTGATATTTAAATAATTCCAAGACTAACATGTCAATCAATATTAAGAGATTTCAAAGAGTTTATACAGGTGTGAACACTGTAAATCAAAATTCAAACACCAGAAATTATCATTCGTTGGTTAAAGAAGGATTTCCAATAAGATTGAGGACCGTCCAAGTGATAGGTCTTGAACACATAAACAGACTTCTTTGAAGTCACAACAATCTAGTACAAGAGAGTCCAATTTAAATTTGTCTTTACTGTATGGGCAACTGCAAGAATGATTTTGAGATTCAAAAAAAAAAAAAAAAGAAGACACATTTACTGATGCTTTTTCCTATAAAAAATATCATTTTCCCATATGAGAAATTAAACCAACTCAAAAAATGGACTAGACTAACCAGGATGGTCAAAGTTGTACTCGTGAACTTTTGTCAGTTCTTCAAGAGTCAAAGTATGATAAAAAGAATCCTGCAAATTCAAACCCGAGTCAGACAAATCAGATAATGATTTTTGGTAGGCCCCACATAAGTTTTCGACAAACTAAAAGACAGAAATGTAGAGTAGTTTCTGAATCCTCTTAAATCGTCTGATTGACTACAACTTCTGAACGGAACATCTCAGATGAAGCACAATGAAATTAAAATTAGTGATTCATCAAAAAATCCCTCTTATTGATCGTTAAAGGTAGAAGCTAAATGAAATATGATTTAAGCTTATAGTTCACATCTAACGTAAATTGAAGGGATACCATCGGAAGAAAGTCGAGGTATAGGAGACCCTAGCTAACCAATCATCTCATCAAGAGAAAAACAAAGCGGGTGCTATAAACACATTAAATAGTTACACATTAAATAGGACGAGATAAGGGAATAGAGGCCAGCGCTAAAAAGACTGCATGGAGAAGACTACGATACTATCTATTCAGATGAAGGATGACGTGGATGTAAATTTACACCTGTTCATCAAAATTAGGAAAAGCTTTTTATCCCACTCAGAAAAAAACCCACCTGGTTAACTAGTACGACACGCTGATCACGAAGCTGCTCCATAATTAAATCACAAACTGTTGTCTTGCCTGATGCAGCACCTCCAGCAACGCCTGCAAGGGAAACATATTTTATGAGCATGGATTAAGCAAATACATAGCAAGAGTAGGGAAGATTCACAAAGGATAAAAGTTTCAAATTGGAGTCATAAAGGGAAATCAACAACAAACCCAGTGTAATCCCACAAGTGGGTCTGGGGAGGGTAGTGTTCCTTGATATTTATTCATGTAATCGACAGATAGGACAGATAGATATCAACCTATCTATCAATTGCAGGAATAAATATCAAGGAACAAATTCAGAGAAGCAAGGTTCAAATTTTGACCTGTACATGCTACAACAATGAAACTAACTCCACTGTGACATAATTCACATTCTGATCAGCAGGCAAAAAGCAGGATTAATCTCAAAATCCGTATTGAGTATTTTCTTAACACATACCCAGCATAATCAGAAAAGAATTGGTTTAACGTCATAGGAAAAAGCAGCAAAAATCCAAAGCCAAAGAGAGACTCCAAAAGAGTTCTAGACCAAGCCAGATAGCCATAAATCATCTCTAAGCAGGCATAATAGCTGCCTAGCTTTCATGGCCCCTCAAGATTTTAGCCCTTTTCATCTCTTCCTTTTGTGCATCCATGCATAGCTTTACCATGTGTTGAAACATACATATTGAAGCCAACATCCGTCCAAAAGAGTGATGAATCATAAGTGGAACTAATCATTCGTCATGTACACATGACGAAAGCTTGAGTAACTATGGGTTAGTTTATTGAGCTAACACTATCCTTTGATGTACACATGACGAAAGCTTGAGTAACTATAGTCAATTTCTCGAGGCAACACTATAAGTTGCTCCGGGAATCATCAAAAATAAAGATCACGAAGATCTTCCAAAAATAGGGGTAGAGAACAATAACTAAGTGGGTATTGAGATAAACAGTCACTTTTTTAAAAAAAATTGCAATTGTAAATGTGAAGTTCAGGTGACAAAAGAGAGATATCACTGCCCATACATACCAATGATGAAGGGTTGCTTATGAAAACTATCATCTATAGAGGTAGTTGGTTGCTCAATTTCTGGAGTACGTGGCTGCTCCATATGGAATCCAGAATAATGAACTCCTGATGACGCTTCTATCAAATCTTCAACTGCATTTGAACCCATTTGTTGATTTTAAACTCTGCATAAGTACCAACAATCAGTGGTGGACTACTAGCTTCTTTAAAAGCTAAATACCAAAATTGTCATTCATATGGTTAACAATACATGACAATATCAGAAAGTTTTCCTTTTCTTTCAAACTTAAAGCATGATCGAGATGGTTAGCAAGCCTGATTAGTGGCCCTAGGCTGTTGCCTAGGCATTTTGTTTAAGAATGAGATAAAAAGTTCAAAGTGGCAGTAGAATAAATATCACATTTTATAAAGCTATCTCATCACAACTGTGTTTACTCTCTGTAAAGTTCATTTAACTGTATATTATTATGTTCTCTTAAATACCTACAGCATAAGCTGTAACTAAGATTTGCTAATATATATAATAGCACTAGTAGTTAATGCTTATGTTATACATATATGCCTGAGTCATGCATCTATGTGAACAAGAGGGGAAGCTAAGAATCAACAAGGGATAAAAGTTTGGCAGATGCGTTGGCTTTATAATGAGTTGGCTCGTCTTGGTACCTAGGCAAACACCTTCAAAAGTTATGGCCCTATCATAAAAATGGAATGGTATATTTCTGCGAGTGAGCTAATTCTACAGAAGAACTCATATCAGCCTATTTTGGTATCTTGTGAGTCGTATGAATATCAAGAACTGAAGTTCATAATTCATGATCACCTTGATATTTGAGCATGCATTATACAATACGTATAGGAGAATTGCCAAGTTTTGTACTCCATTGCTGGAGACAAAACTCAAATTGTATTTATCCAAATACAGAAGTATACAATGTTGCGAGTGTAGCTCTTCTGCTAACATCAGGTTAACCAACCTAACTGTATTCCAGAAACCGTCAACCCAGCACCGTCAGTTTTCTTTTCTTCAACTCAAACCTCTAGGTCAGCAGTCAGCTGATTCGATTTGGCCGCTCCACAATCCAGTGAAACAGTCAAGCAATTCAAGTACTACAAAAGTTCCTAACAAACTTATACATGACAATCTGAATCCTAAATGGATATGCATAAAGACACAGCAATCCCCTAAGACCCTAGTATATATGATATAGAATGTGATCTGCTACTCTAGTTGAGGAATTACCCCATATTAGTAGCATCTAATTCACTGATCTTAAGAGTCCAGATTAGGAAGTTAGTACTAGTAGCACCATTGCTAGTATATCTCCTAGTAGATTGAAACTTATCTCTCGCCTAAACAGGTACATGTGGCGTTGCTCTATCCTACTTCAAACTTATAGAAGATCACAGTGAAACTCAGTGCAGCGTCAGCCTCAGCTCACACATAGACGATCACAACAAAGAATTGGTAGCTTCATGTGACCAAAAAACATTAATTTCATTTCCATGACATTCATAATAAAATTCAATAGCAAATAAAAGTATTCTAGAAAAAAGCCACAGGCAACAGATAAACAATCTACATTAATCAACAAATACGGATTCTACAGGACCAACATAAAACCAGTAGGCGTTTCAGAGATCAGAGAGGAAACTTCTAGATTCAAAATACAACTGAACAATTAACAAACACTCGTAAGAAGTGAGAGGCGAGTGAAAGCAAGTGTTTAACGTGAATGCAGATTTGATTGATGAACTTTTAGATACCTTTTATAGATTGATGTTCCAATTTTCGAAGCTTATTTGAGATTGGAAATCAGTTACAGAGAGGAGAGGTAGATACAATGAACAGTGGTGTCATGTATCAGTAGAGTCTGTTGTAGGCTTCGTTACGGACATGATGAATTTATAGAGAGCGGAAAGTGTGATTTGCTCTCCAGTTAGACTATGGGCTTGATATTTTGTTGAAATTACATGTAAGCCACTTGGTGCTTCTTTTTTTCCCCCTTTTTTCTTTGTTTATATTGGGGTTATAAATGTGCAGTGAAAGGTAAGTTAAAAGATCGAGGTTACACCTAGGCACCGAATCGGATGTGGGCCCCACCTGACCCCACTCTCGCCCATAGCAATGTCGACTCTGGACCAAAAGTCTCACCTTATTGTAGTTCGGTGAATCTACCAAAAAGGCCTTAGAAATACTTATATATCGAGGGTGATTTTTAAAGAAATAACGTTTTGTAAGACTAGTAATGCAAAATCTGTAATTTACCATGAATTAATATTGCATAAAGTATTACTTTTTGGATGTTGATTTAATGTATCTTGTTCGATTTGATGGACTGAGTGAAATAATTGTGGTATAAAATTGGGTATTATTTTATTTAATTTTTGGTTATTGTCTTTTGAATTATATATAATTAATCATGTATAATTTAATACACCAATTGGTATATATTTTTAAAGTATACATAGATAAAGCTTTCAAAATGCCAAAATTATCCTTGTGGGTCTCCTCACACCCTTTTCAAATCTTTTTGCAGTTTCAAATCAAACGCGAATTTTTTTTTTTAATCAAATTTACTAGGCAGTGTGCCTAGTATTAATTTTCATATACATAATCATAATTACAAAGATGGAGGGGGACATAGACCTTACCTCCCATAATGAAAGATGTGCATTCTTGATCATCGAGACTTGATAATCAAGTATACGTAGGTAATTGTGATGGGTTAGACCTATGATGATGTAATGATTGTCTATCTTATAACATCGACAGACAATCATATGTACAAAAACATTGTGAAATGAATCTAGGTCAATTTATACAAAAATAATATGTTTCTAAATCTATTAATTTGAAATAGTATCCTCTCTATACGATGCGGTCTATTACTAGCAAAGGAGGATCTTTTATATGATGCATCGTCAAAAAAAGGATGGCAACAGTCATCAACTTTGCTTTGAAAAGTAAGCATAGTTGAGGATTGTAACTACTGCTGCTATGGAGATGTTTTGCTTCTGTGATTTGTGATTTCTGTTGGAGTGCTGACTGAGTTTCCTTGCTACTGTGATTGCCACTGTTGGAGGTGTCTTTTACTGCTGCGGGGGGAGGGGGGTGTTTGATGCATTTATCTTGCTGAGATGAGGCAAGAAAAGAAACGAAAATTCCAGTAGCATCAACCTACACTATTGTTGTTGAAACTGCTGCTACTATGAAGCTGTTTCTGTGAAAATTCCAGCAGGAATTCCAGTAGTAGCAGCACGATCAGCAATGAGTGTTGGGTTGCTGCTGTCACTTGCTTCTGCCTTTAATCTTGTTCTATGTTTCTACAGAAAATGATGCTTCTGCTTCTGTTGGCTATATGGCAGAAAGAGCATAAAATTCCAGTAGCATCAGCAATGACAGTACACTGCTGATCTGCTGCTATTAGAACCTGTTTTTGCTTCTGCCTTTGTTCTTGTTCCTGGTGTTCTGTTTCCTGCAGTAAAGAGGTAAGAAAAATTNNNNAGGGGGGGGGGGGGGAGAAGATGGAATTGGTGCAGTTATAAGATAGTAACAGTGGTTGAGCATTGGAATTTTAGCAGTAGAGATATGTTGAACTACTACTTCTTCTCTCAAGAATATGTTCATGCCTGGCCTGCCCTGCCCTTGTCTAAAGTTAGGTAATTGTCCAGTACCTAGCCAGTTATCCCACCAGAAGCTGGAATTTCCTGAGTGTAATCTCCATTGAAAGTGATGGTCAGCAGTTTCTTTGTTGATCATCATTCTTCTCCATGTCTGTGACTGTCCAGAGCTCCATTTTTTTGATCTGGGGTGTGATCTCTTACAGTATTTGGCCAATACGAAATTGCTCCATAATGTCTGTTTGGTCCTAAATCCCCACCATTGTTTGTATTCCATAGATTTACAAATCTCTGCTATAGGTCTCAGCCCAATGCCCCCTTCTTCCAGTGGGTATGATAGTGTGTGCCATGAAGCCCAATGGTATTTGTTCTTTTCTTTGTTCATCTCCCAGAAAAATTTAGCAGCAAGTTTCTCTATCTGTTTAAGGATAACTTTTGGGGGTGTGACTGCTGACAACAAGTGAATAGGGAGTGATTGCAGGACATGCTTGATTAGGGTCAATCGACCCCCATAAGATAGTAGTCTGCCATGCCAACCTCTTATCCTACTTACCACTTTAGAGATGATGCTATTGAAGTGCATAATCCTTTTCCTGCCAATGTATAGGCGGCATCCTTAGTATGTTAGAGGGGATTCCTTTTTGGTAAAGACTGTGACCTGCTGAATTCTCTTGGTAGTGTATTGGAAGACAGAAGGGGCAGTCATAAAATGACTTTTGTTTTTGTTAATCTGTTGGCCAGATGTCTGCTCATAATCTTGAAGAACTTTCATGATCTTCTTAAGAGAGGTTCTGTGAGGTGAAAATGATCACATCATCTGCGAAGCTCAGATGTGTGATTTGAGGTCCTCTCTTTTTCATATAGAAGCCATTAAAGAACTAATCATGTGTGAGATTGTTGAGCATCCTAGACAGTAATTCAGCTCCCAGAATGAAGAGTGAAGGTGCCAGGGGGTCCCCTTGTTTTAGGCCTCTAGTGGAGTGAAAGAAGCCAAATCTTGTGTCATTGACTAAAACAGAGTACCAGTTGTTGGACATTGTTCTTCATACCATGTCAATGATTCTTTCACTAAAGCCTATTTTTCTCATCATTATACATGTAAAGGACCAAGATACTCTGTCATAGGCCTTTGTCATATCCAATTTGATCACTACATTAGCGCCTATGTTTGGTTTCTTGATTCCCTGGACAATCTCTTGTGCAAGCATAATATTTTCAAAGATGCTTCTTCCTTTGATAAATCCAGTTTGGTTTGTGGAGATGATATAAGAATAGGTGCAATTCTTTTGGAGATAATCTTGGATATAATCTTATTGATGAAGTTGCTCAAACTTATAGGTCTAAATTCTGACAAGTTGATAGGGAATTCCACTTTAGGTATATGCACCAGGCATGTTTGTGTCATGTACCTAGGCATTGATTGGCCATAGAAGAATGCCTTCACCACATTGAAGAGGTCAGACTGGATGATGTCCCAACAATACTGGAAGAATTTTCCATTGAGGCCATCTGGACCTGCAGCATTGGATGGGTTCATTGAGAAAACAATTTCTCTGAGCTCTTCCATTGTAGGATCTTTGTTGAGTTGATGATTATCTTCTTCTGTAATCAGTGTAGGAATGTAAGATAGAAGATCTTCCCTGATGACTCCCCCTGGATCAGTGAATAAATTGTAGAAGTGGTCACAGGCAGCTTCACCTTTTGCTTCATCACCATATATCCAGTCATTATCTTCATTTTTTATTTTGTGAATATACAGTTTTCTTCTTCTGCCTCTGATCAAACTATGAAAATATTTGGTGTTGGCATCTCCATCCTTGAACCATTGTAGTTTTGTTTTTTGCTTCAGGACAGCCTCTTCAATTTTTAAATGTTTGACATATTGAGCATTGAGTTCATGGGCAATTATTCTATCTGATTCTTTGTTGGACTGTGCCCAAATCTCTTCTGCTTGTCTGACTTTCTCTTCAAATTCCTTGACTTTCTGGAAAATGTCTCCATACTCCTGTCTGGACCATTTGGATAGTTCTTTGCAGAGTGTTTTAGTTTTTTGATGGAAAATCCACATTGCATTTCCAGTGACTGGGGTATTCCAGACTCGCTGTACCAGTGGCAGGAAGGTTGCATTTTCTGTCCAGCAGTTCAGGAATTAAAAATACTTAGTGGCATTTTCCTGTCTAGCATTGATTTCCAGGAGGAGAGGACAATGGTCTGATCCTGTAGACGCTAGATGTGTAATGGTCGTGGCAGGGTGTGCATCCAGCCAATTGTCATTGGCCAATCCCCTATCCAATCTTTTCCATACAATTGAGCAGGGGCCTCTGCCATTAGACCAAGTGTATCTAGGTCCATAGTATCCAAGGTCAGTGAGTCCACAGTCCTCGATCATGCTTAGAAACTCTAAACTTTTGTTGAGTTGGTATGGAATACCCCCTATCTTTTCTTCAATTGATGCAATTACATTGAAATCCCCAATGGCACACCATGGTGCATTAGACTTCTGTGCTTTGTTCCTTAGCTTGTCCCACAGTGGCCTCGTCAAAGGAGGTTTGCACTTAGCATATATGACTGTGATATGGAAGATTGCAGGAGCTTCAGCATGCTTTAACTCAATTGTGACTTGCTGTTCATCTTGATTTGTGATAGTACCAGAGAAATCCTTATGCCAGAAAATCCATATCTTATCATTGATGTTGGAAGCTACATGATGCATAGAAAGTTGGTTTTGGTATTGAGTGATATGTGAAGAGTCTAGGAATGGTTCTAGAATAGCAAGAGGGAAAGATTATGGATTTGCTTTAATGTTTTGAGTCTCTCAATGGCTCTAGAGATTCTAATACCTCTGACATTCCATATAAGTGTACTAATCATTAAAACATGGAGGGGGGTTGAATTTTGGTGGAGCAGTGCTTTTTTTAGCAGCCATGTTTCTTGTGATCCTTAGTGATGGGTTGTATGTTCTAGGAGATAAACCCTGGTTCTGAATGATAGCATTTTGATAGTGTTCCCCATTAATAGCTGCTGCAAGGAGATCACAATGTTGGTCCTCTTCTGTGGCATCACTAAGTCCAGCTTCTTCCTCAAAACCTCCACTCATCTCATCTTTTGAGAGAATAGGTCTATATTCATCATGTTGGGAAGGATATTTTAGAGGACACTCTTCTATTGGAGTAGATATTAGGGCAGTGTGTTCCTGCCTGTCCTGCTCATTGGTATGTAATAGAGGTTGTGAAAGGGAGGGATCTGGGACAAGGTCTCTATATGTCTGTGATTTGTTAGAAGTGTCAACATCAGGATTCCATTTCAAGTTGGCAGTTGGGCTTTGGTATGGAGTGGTAGATTCCTGAAGGTGTTGTCCTGTTGTAGGTTCATTAATAGAGATTCCTGTAGACTGTTTTCACATGGCTTTTCTCTTTTTCTTGCTCGGCTTATTTTTGGATTTAGGGGATTGTATGCTGAAGTCCGACACTACAGGGGCTTTTCCTTTTAGAAGTCTTTTCATTGCATCTTCCTGCTGATCAATTTGGTATTCGTCTGAGCTATTTATTTCATATATTTCTTCTCCCATTGTAGTAGCTGTATGGGGCTTGAGGGGGGCCATCCTATGGTCTATCAATTGTGCTCTAGCACACTCATGCGAAACATGAGGAATCCCAACCCCCGTAGGTACCCCATCCTGCAAGAAATTGGTTTTCTCCTGACATTTCTCCTTCCCTCCATCAACTTCATTAACAACAGGTATAATAGGAGGAGCATGGGAATGGGATACAGTGTTGATATTTTCAGAATTATGAATATAATTTAATGCATTTAAAGTTATCTGATGAGAAGTAGAAGGTATACCTGACCGTGTAGTTCTAATGTCTTCCTGTGTAGTTGCAGCATCAACAAGTTGCATTGTATTTTGTTTTGGCATGTATATCTGTTGTTGCTTCTTGTTGGCTTGCTAGTTACCTTTAAAGTGCTTCTTTTTTTGTGTTTGCCATTCATCATTTGAAGGGGTTACCCCTTGGTTTTGGTGATCCTTGTTCTTTTGATGCTCCTCAGCTTTTTGGTTACTGTTTTGTTCTCTTGCTAATTCATTTACACTAGAGTTTTGTATTTTAGGTTTTTGTTGACCCTTGTGCTGGTTATCTTTGGTGTGACTCGGAGTTGTGCCCGGTAAATCTTTCTCTGTAGCTGATGATTCCTCCTTTCTTCTTTGGTTTTCTCCCTCTTTCAGCTTAAGTTGACAAGTTTGAGACGAATAACCCTGATGTCTGCAGTATGGACAATACTATGGGAGGTTATCATATTGAATCTGGAGCCATTGACCTTCTCCATTGACATCATCATCATATCCTAGCCATACATGTGTAGGTAAGTCTTTGGTTAGGTCAACCTGCATCTTGATCTTAGCAACACTACCTCTGGTCTTTTGAAATGAGGCAAGATCCAGAAACAGGGCTTTACCAACAGGAGATAGCAAAGGGGTTAGGATCTCCATATAATATAAATGCCATGGTAGTTCTGGGATAATAACCCAAATAGGGACTATTGGCGAGTCCTCATTGGGTTTGAATGCTGGATTCCATGCTTTCAATTTCATCATTTGGCCCTGTATATACATGTATTGCTTAGTCCATATTGTGGCGTGATCATACTCATTATCAAGGTCTATGTAGACTGTCCTGGCATTGAAGTGTGCAATCTTCACCCCTCCTATGAGTTCAGTTTGAGCTATGAAGCTCTTCCTAATCACCTCCATTCTTGGCATGGTGTTCAGAAATTTTTCTATCACTGTGAATTTACATCTGTCTGCAAACTTGATCATGTAATCTTCTCTTTTGAAAAGCACAGCAGGTCTGCCTTGTTTGGTGATAATGACTGGTGGGGTAAATTGGATTGGGGTGATTTCTGCCTCATGTCTGGCCCTTAATCTAGTGACATATGATTGTGTGATAGTAGGTGGAAGGGAAGTGGTGTTGGCTTGGATTTTGGGTTTTATGGAAGTGCTAGGAAGTTGATATTTGTTGATATTAATTGTTACGGCTTGGGTTGCTGGTGTGTGTGAATTATTTGGTTCTGTGTCCTTAGTTGGTGGTTTTAGGCTTCTTTTGGGATGTTTTGGCTTATCAAAGTTAGAGGAGATCTTAATGGGAAATTGGGCTGAGGTCGATGGTAGGGTCGCAATGTGCTTACCGGCATCAGATATCTCAAGTTGCAGCTGCTGCTGTTTTTGGGCAGATTGTGCGGCTACTGTAGTAGTCGCAAAGTTCGTTGTCTTACTAATGCTTATAGGATCTTGGTTTGTGATCTTGGTTTGTGGGATATGTAGTCATAGTGGTTGCCTGGGACAGTAAGTGTGCTTTGTACAGCTGCTGTGGTATCACATTAATAGTGTTACCCTGCGACATTACAGTAGGGGAGGATAGAATTTGAACATCAGTTTTTTGGGATGAACCTTGTGCTTTTGCTTGACGATTAGTTTCCTTGTGACCTTGGGGAGGTTGAGGAGTGAAATGGTCGGACAATTGTGTGAGCACGTGATTTTTGCCGTACCGAAATACTCCTATAAAATCAATAAAATAGTTTTAATTAATTAATTGGCCATTTTAGGAATTTTACTATTTATATTCTTTTTGCTTGTTTAATTTTTAAGTAATTAAATCATGAAAATACAAAAATGCACCTTGCTTAAGATTTGTTTTTACATTCATAGGATTGAATTAACAACTAGTTGTTTTATAAAATTGAAAAAAATCATAAAAATAGCTCATTTTACACTTTTCTTAATTTCAATCTTTAATTCTTAGAATCAAGTGTTATTATAATTTTATAAATAGTTATTTAGCTTAATTTCACATTTAAGAATTATTAATTATTAAGTCCTCTAGTTTTTTTAAGAAAAAAATTAAAAAGAGAAAACCAAAAAAAAAACAAAAAAAAAATAATTTTGAAATAAAGAGGATAGGAATCAGATTGGGCCAATGCTTTAAAATATACACTGAGCCCAATTAAAATCAGACCAGCCCAAAACCCCTTCCCTTCTTAAGTCAAGACTTAATCTCAGCCATTGATCTAATTTAATCCAACGGCCCATATTTCTTCTTTACCTCACATAAATACCACTCTTTCTCTTCACCCAAACCCTAAAGAACCCTTTACCCGCCGCAACTCCCTCTCACCACCCTACCGCCGCCGCACCGGTCGCCGAAAAACCGACGCGATTTTGGTCCCCATCACTCTTCTCTCTTCCCTCCACGTGGCCTGACACATAATAAACTCTTACTCACCCGAATCTTCCATCATTTTTCTAGCACAAATCCGAATTTTTTTGGACAATTTTTAGAAAATTGGAGGCCGTAGGATTAATATTCTTTGATCTTAAACTTCCACTTGTCTAGAACTTGTCTATCAAAAAAGATTTTCGGATTCTTTTTTTTAGAGGATTTTTATCCATTTTTCTTGGGGAAGAAGAAGAGAACATTCTAGGTTTTCTATATATATAGTTCATCTTTCAGTTTTTTAAAAGAAACAAGGGATAGAGGCTCGAAAAAAGATCTAGGGTTCAAGAAAAGTTTTTTTTCGATTATCTTGTCTTCTTCTGTAAATTCCGAAAAAAAAAAAAAAAAAAAAAACTTCTTCTTCTGTAAATTCCGAAAAAAACTATTTCGATTTTCTGGGCTTCTTTTGGAAATTCCAGAAAACTGGAAAAAAAAAAGATTTTATAATTTCTGTTTTTTTTGTTTACTTCAATCGGAACTCGTTCGAATTTCTTTGTTGCTCAAGTTTGGTGTTGTGAGAAGTTGTGTCGCAGTTGAGTTGAGGTTTATTCGTGGTTTTCCGAGTTTGCGGTTCCAGTCGAATTTCCGCTATTCTTACTTCATCTTGTTGCTATTGTTTGCAACTCTGGTTCGAGTTTATTGTGGCGCTGTAATCACTGAAATTTGGACATGTCAGAAGAGATTGCTAAAGGATTAATCGAAAGGCTTTGACAGGTTCTATCGCTATCCTACCTTTCATGCTTTAAGAATATTAGTCTAAATAGCATCTTGTTAGTTTTTAATGTGTGTTATTTATATTCTTGATTCTTATTTAGTTTCTTTTTGATGAATTTTCTGTTGGAGTTTGAATTGTATAGAAGATAATCAATTTTAAAGTTAACTATTACATTAGATGCATCAATATGATTAATAGAAAACTAATTGGACCAAGATCATAAAGTAATACCCATTTACTGTTAGTTAAGTTGGAGAAAAAGGAAACAAAAATAGATTGAAAAAAATGAATAGTCCCAATAAATTTAAGTTCTAAAAAGGAGGTTTTGATATGTGGTTTCTTTTCTCGTAATTAGGTGTTCTTTGAAATGGCGTAGTAGCCATATTAAGGTCTTGGTTTTTTTTTGAATGGTTTATTCCTCGATGCCAAATGATATAATGTTGCTTATGCATTATGTACTAAAATGTATGAAGTTTTCTACTTAAGTTTTGCTCATTTTGTAGTTTTTTTTTAAAAGGCCTATCCGTATAACATTTAGTTAAAACTATCCTTAGTTAGCATTATGTGTTTTTGGTTGATCATTTTGTTTAATGTTTCCTTGTCTTTATTTGGTATGGACCTTTGGACTAAATTCATGAATTGGACCGTGGGAGTGGTGAAAAGATTGAACCCGCTAGCACTTAATTAAATTACTTGCTTTAGGATTGGGTTCAGTCTAACTGCATAAAATAAAAGGAAACGGAGTGTGAAGAGAATCTTGTTCATTTTAGTTTATTTTTGTATTTGTACTCCTCTTACTTAACCGCTAGGAACATGCTAGGCCGTCATCACTTGGGTAGGCAAGCTTTAGGATCTTTTTGTTAATTGTGAAGTGAGAGATCATTCCCTTAGTTAAATTTATCCGGGGAATGCCCCGAAGAACTTGTGTATATTACATTCCGGGGAATGCCCCGAAGTATCTGCATTTGGAGGCCTAAAGTGAAATTTGTAGTATTTTAGTTTAGTTTTATTTTCCTTTTATTTAGGTGGGAACGACCTCAAACTTCCTGTGTGTTTTTCTCTTCTGTGTTGTTTATCTCAATTCGAATACTCTAAAAGCCAACTAAAATTGAGTACGCAACCGTGATTTTTTCCGGGACTCGGCGAATGTCTAACACCTTCTCCCCGAGTCAAATGAACCCCCTTATCTAAATCTCTGATACGAGCTTGACTTTTGAGTCTAAGTTCTAGAAAACGGTGGCCTGACGCACCGGAATCAATCGTCAGGTGGCGACTCTAAATTTATCTTTGTCACTATTAAAAACTTTTTTTTCTAGTTTTTATTAGATCTTTTATTTATTTAAAAGATTTAATAAAGTCTCAGAAAAAATAGGAGTGACAAATTGGACTGGTACAGTGCTATTGGCATTTTGTCGAATACCTGGTGTGCTCGACACTGTCAGGTTCTCCTTTTGCACAATCTTGAGTAACGACTCAATCAAATTAGAGGTTGAAGGAGGGGAAATGTTCTCCGGAACATCAGTAGTCGTTTTGCTGTGTTTTTGAACAGCTTGGTTTATGAAATCATCCGCATCCAACTGGTTCGATACACTGTTTTGTTGGCCAGAATTTTCACTGACCATGGTGAGATATTCTGTATGCAGACCTGAAGAAGGAGAGGAAATGTTAGGAACTTCCTGACGATTTATAGCTACAGCAAACCCACTGCTATTTGGTAAATCTGTAATTGCTAGGGGGTTATTTTGAGGTGCTGTTTGTTGGGGGTGTTGTGCGAGAAGATGGGGAAGGTTTTGAGGTTGGTCCGGTGGTTTTCCAGCGGTGGACGACGGCAGATCGACCATCGCCGGTGGCTTGTCTCTGTTTCAAAGGTACTTGCACAGTGCTCGCAGTGGGTTTCTAGAGAGAAGTTAGACCTATTGTTTGCCTGTTAACTTCAGCTTTTAGCAACGAAACTCTAACGGATATATGTTGTATATTCAATTTTTAATAAAATAAATCAAAATACTAATTTAAAAAATTGATGTATTACAATTCATACATTACTAATTTCTACATCATTAATCCTTGTATTACAATACCTTCACAATTTATTTTTAGACCAAACAAAAGAATTGGTATACCTTGTGTAATAAAAATACATGCTTAGTTTTTAAGCACAATAAAAATTTGTTTGCTATTACATGAGCTAGTTTTATCATCTTGATTATTTTAATCCACGTATATTAGTACTCGCAATCTTTAAAATCTTTTTTATATCCTATCATGCATAAAATAGC
>MCJB01051455.1:63854-78802 GCA_002018475.1 Nicotiana obtusifolia | reverse complement strand
TCTCTTTCTTTCTCTCTCTCTGGTTATGGGTTAACCGCCGACGAGACTCCGGCTACAACAGGTAAGTAGCTCTTTCTCTCCCTTTTCTCTTATCTCCCCTTCGTCTCTCCGTCTCCTTCCTCATTTCCCTGTTATACTTTCTCTCTCCTTTTCGTTCACTCTTCTGCCCCTTTTCTCACCTTCTCTCTTTCCTGTTATTCTTTCTTTCTCTTATTCTTCTTCTTTTCTTCTCTGCACCTTCTTCCTGTCGCCTCTGCCTTTTTTTCCCTTTTTCTTTTATTTTTTCTTTTACATTGTCGTCCCGCTTCCCACCTTCGACATTTACTTCAGCAACCAGATCTGGACGAAAACTAGAAGCGACAGTGTCCGCCTTTTTCCCTTCTTTCGGTACCGCGACTTGGCTTTTTGTCTTTCAGGTACACGCTTCACTGGGGACCATCAGAGAGCATGTGAAGCCCATATGTTAGCAAGAAAGCAGTCCCGGTTGGCAACAGTGTAGGCGTGTGGAGGCACGTAGAAGCTGTAAATTGACTATGTCAAGTGTTGTAGCTATACATCGTCACCTCCGACCCTCTTCTAGGTTCTAGCTTTTGGGAGTTGGTACCTCCTGTTCTCCTATCTCCTTTTGCCTTTATTCCCTGCAAGTTAATAGTCTGCCTTAGTCTTTGGTCACTGCTTACCTACTCATTTGTACTCACTTGATTAGGACCTGTAGTTTCAGTTTTGATTCTATCATGTTAGGCCCTTTCCTTATTTATAGCGTAAGTCTTAGTGTAGTTTAGCCTTTAGTAAATAATACTCACTTTAGTGATAGCGTAAGGCTTCCCTTAAGTATAGCAGCTTTAGTTATTAATGGCGAAGTATGGTCATGTCCTCGAGTTGGGGAAGGGGCGGGGGGAAAGGGGGCAAGGGAGCCTCTAGACTGAGAATTGGGTCCTAGAATATAGGTACTCTAACAAAAACTCTATATAGTTAGTCAAGATTATCTAGAACAGGAAGATCAACATAGCTTATGTCTAGAAGACTAGATAGGTGGGACAAGGCACAAGATGTAGACGGTTTTAAATTATGGTACTCAGGAGGCGTGAGAGGTAAGAACGGGGTAGGTATTTGGATTGATGGAGAACTTAGAGAGCAAGTGGTAGAGATTAGGAAGGTAAACAATAGGTTGATGGCTATTAAGTTAGTTGTGGGTGGGCTTACTTTCAAAATTATTAGTGCTTACGCGCCTCAAGTAGGCTTGAACGAGGAGGTTAAGAGGTACTTCTGGAAGGATTTGGATGGGTTGTGCGAGGTATTCCGCATACCGAGAAGCTATTCATAGGAGGATATTTCAATGGTTAAATTGGGACGACCTCTAGGGGGTATGACAATGTACATAACAGCTTCAGTTTTGGATATAGAGACAAAGGTAGAACCTCACTATTGGATTTTGCTAGAGCCTTCGATTTGGTAATAGCTAACTCGAGTCTCCAGAAGAAGGAGAAGCACTTGATCCCCTTCTACAGTAAGATGTCCAAGACTCAAATTGATTACATGCTTCTTTGGAAGTGTGATAGGAGTATTTGCATAAATTGCAAGGTTATCCCAAGGGAGAACATCATGACCCACATAAACTCTTGATTATGGACTTTGGGGATTAAAATAAAGAGAAATAAGAGGGTTGTGTATGGTCAACCTAGGATCAGGTGGGGATCCTTGACTAAGGACAAAGCAATGTAGTTGGGGAGAAGTTGCTGGCTATAGAGGCCTGGAAGAGTAGTGAGGACGCGAGTACCATGTGGACCACGATAAAGAACTGCATTAGAGAAGCGACTAGAAAGGTGTTAGGGGTTTCAAAGGGGTACTCTAGTTGTCGCAAAGGGGACTAATGGTGGAACAGAGAGATTTAAGGAAAAGTAAAAGCCAAAAATGTGGCGTATCTGAGACTAGTGGAGAGCATAGACGAGAAGGAGAAGGGGACAAATACGGAGTGTATAAAAAGGCTAAGAACAAGGAAAAGTTAGCGATTATGACGGCTAAGACTACAACATTTGGACATTTTCATGAAGAACTTGGGAAAAAACCTCGGGACAAGAAGTTATACAGGCTATGTTATAACCCGTACTTTTATATGTTGAAGTGCGTCGTAAGTGAGTCGACATAAGCTCGGAGAGAAAGATTATTCTCAATTCATAAGTGTTTAAAACTATGTACTGCACATGTTGGACGATTTCGAATTTAAATAAATTGAAGAAAATAAGTTTCGTCGAAAGTCGGCAAGTTGGTTGGGAATATCATAACCCATACTTTTGGAGTAAGACTAGGAGTGCTTAACATGCTAAAAAGGTTGTGTTATGAGGTACTTGAATCGTATAATCATTGTATATTAAGAAGTCAAGCGAGTTGTAAACAAAAGTTAGCAAAAGTTATCGCAATTTACCTTCATAAGTTTATTGAAATTTGGGTCTAATGTCACTGAGCTTTTCTCCCAATATGCTTGGAGTTACTGGTTCATCCACCCACCAAAAATGTCTACGAGTCTAGTTTCCAACGCCTTAAACCGTTCATCGATACAACATCGGATTAGAAAGATATTTATCGCAGGCCGCCCCTCTAGGACCCACTTGAGGTGGTGGAATTTTGTAACTTTTTACTTAAACAGTGCAAGGCTTGTTTTTTAATTTATTTTTTGACCGGACCAGTCTCTTAACACCTCCCAAACTCTCTCTAAGTGGCCTCTTATGGTTCAAGAGTGAATCCAAAGCTAAACTATTCAAATTCAACATCAAAAGTCTCGTGAGACTAGAGGAAAGTACTTCTATTGTGTTATTGTCATGTTGAGGGTTATTCTAAGTTGAAGAAAGTACTTGTTGAAGGTTTTTCTTGTTATCTAAGGTAAGTTTTCCCCCTCTTCTACTTGTGCTTGAGCATATCTAAGCTTTAGCTAAGTTTTAAGGATGAGCAAGTTGCACGATAAAATTTGGAAGTTGTTTGTGATATAGTTGAGTTGTGTTGGGTTAGTTAGTGTTGTTCTTATGATAGGTATAAGGTTGGAAATTCTTTGAATATAATTGTTTAGATGCTGTAAATTTAAACATATAATATATGAGTTAGGTTGATGATTTGATTATACGTAGAAGATGTAAGTTACAAGTTAAATGACTAGATGAGGTAGCTAAAGTATTATTTGTATTGTATAATGTGTTGGAGTTGGTTTTGGTGATCATTTTGTTATAAGAAAAGGGCTGAAAATTTTAACATATATCTTTATTGTTGATTGATAAAGTTGCAAGGATTAGAAGGGATCTAGGTGAATATATATGTCGTAAAAGCTTGTATATGATGATTTGTCGTTCGTCGGCTTGTTGTTATGTTCTTCATTGTTAACAGTAATATTGTCTTCTTGATTGTAGCTTGAGTTGCAAGGAAAGCTGATTTCGTCGTTCCGTTGAAGGTCAACTTAGAGGTATGGCTAATCGTACTCTTTTCTTTGGCATGAATTCATAGCGAGTTCCTTTTTCAGGAAATGAGTTTCAAATAAAATATTCAAAAATGTTCTCTTCAAGGGTTCAATTGCCATTATGCTCATTGTTGCCCTGATACTATAAGCTTTATATATCTATTTATGATTCGTGTTCCTCATAGGAAATGCAACTAAGTTATAGCGTCTTCCTCGCAGAGACATCCTTCGTATAATGACACTTAGTATGAGTTGCTCCATATATGTGCTGGATAGATCTAGACGTTTCCTTATGTAATGTTGCCTTAGTGATACAAGTTCCATATGTTCATCGGTAATCCCTTGTTTTGTTCGAAACGCATCTGAACCACAACTGCTTCCTCATAAAAACTTATGTGGTAAAACGACCACTCGTAAGGATTGTTCTACCCATGCTTATTGAAATTCCATATACTTGTTAGTAGCTTCTCGTTCTATTTAGAAAGTGTTTACAAGTTGCAGTGAATCGGTTATGGGAATTATAGCACAAGGACGCTAAAGAGTAACCCTATGCGAGTTGTTTGTTGCTGATACACTTCTTGTAATGTTCTTTGATGACCTTGGTAGCAGTGATGTGAAAACTGCCCTTTGTAGAGGTATGTTGATGTTACAATAGATGAGTATAACTGACAGGTCTGAAGATCTGGAAAGTACAGAAGTACTAGCTTGGCAGATACAGACATGATAGCCCGGTAGATAACAGATACGCTAGTCCGGAAGTACCGACTTATTAGTCGGGTATGAGATGATAGTACCGCTATGCAAGCCGGGAATGTACAAACTTACGAGTGCGGTAGCTAGCACATATGTACGAGACGATACGAGAGTTAGCATTACAATTTATGTGTTCACGTGACTTGTGTATGGTAGGTTAGACCTGTTATGAGATGTGAGATATTATTACAAAAAGTCCAGGAAGGCAAAGCTATAGAGAAATACTATGTGTCCTGATTGGTAAGACTAGGGTATATGATGTTATAGACTTGTTGTATGATGTGATCTTCAATTTCCAAGTGATCTTGACGCATATTTTATCATGTCACCACATCAACATTTCTTTCATTTGCTTATAATACTCTCTTATAATTATTTTTTTGCCTTGCATACTCGGTACGTTATTTTGTAGTGACGTCTCTTTTGCCGAGGATGTTGCACTGCAGGCTCAAGTACTCAGTTTGGCGGACCCTTGAAGTAGGTATTCTCAGTTCCAACAGTTGATTGGTGAGACGCCATTTCATCTGGCGTGCAGTCGAGTCTAAAGATTATTTGATTTTGTGATGTACACGGTTTAGGGGTAGGTTGGGGCCTTGTCCCAACTATGTTATGTCTGTCAGATGTACTTAGAGGCTTTTGTAGACGTACGTGTACTTGTGGTCGGTTACCGTATGATAGACAAATGTCTATGTTGGTTGAGACCTTGCAGGCGCGTGTATTGATATATATTTGCAGTTGTTGCAAATATGGCAACTTTACTAGTTTTACGGAATAGGTCGCTCACGTACGTAAGGCATTAAGTGCTTATCCACCTCACTTAGGTTAGGGCATGACAAGCTAGCAAACATGAGAGAGAGAGAAAGGCCCATGACTTGGACCAAATGAAGTGCATCAAAGATGAGAAAGGTAAAGTAATGGTAGAGAAGGCAAATATTAGACGAAGATGGTAGACCTATTTCCACAAACTTCTGAACGAAGAGGGAGACATGAACATTGTGCTGGGTGATTTGGAGCACTCCGAGGGTCGCCGAGACTTTGGATTTTGTAGGCGTATAAAGGTTAAGTAGGTTGAGGGCTATGCGTAAGATGAATAGGGAAGAGCGTCGGGGCTAGATGAAATTCCAGTGGAATTTTAGAAGAACGCGAGTAGGGCGGGCTTAGAGTGGCTTACTGGATTTTTTATGTCATTTTCAGGATGAAGAAAATGCTTGAGGAGAGGAGGTAGAGTACGATAATTCCACTGTACAAGAACAAAAGTAATATTCAAAATTGAAACAACTATAGGAGGTATCAAGCTGCTAAACTACACAATGAAAGTTTGGGTGAGGATGATGGAAGTAAGGTTGAGGAATAGTGTGCCGATTTTCGAGAACTAGTTTGTATGTATGTCAGGGAGTTCGATTATGGAGACCATCCACATTATTAGGAGATTGATGGAGCAGTATAGGGAGAGAAAGAGGGACATGTATATGGTATTTATTGACCTAGAGAAAGCTTAAAATAAAATACCAATGGAGGTTCTATGGAGATGTTTGGAGGCCTACGGTAATCCTGTGGCATACACTAGGGTGATTAAGGATATGCATATTAGATGTAAGACACGAGTTAGAATGATAGAAGGAGACTCAGAATATTTTTCGGTGGTGATGGAGTTGCACTATGGATCAGCTCTTAGCCTATTCTTATTTGCCTTAACGATGCACGTACTAACACATCATTCAAGGGAGGTGTCTTGGTGCATGTTATTTGCAGATGATATTGTACTGATTGACGAGATGAGAGGTGGTGTCAACGCAAGGTTGGAGGTTTGGAGACAGACCCTGGAGTCTAAAAGTTTCAAGTTAAGCAAGACCAAAAAAGAAAACTTGGAGTGCAGGTTCAGTGACGTGACTCATAATGTGGACGTGGACGTAAGGCTTGATACATATGTCATCCCCAAGAGAGAAAGTTTCAAGTACCTTGGATCAGTATTCAGGATAATAGGGAGATTGACGAGAATGTTACAACATTGTATTTGAGTGGTGTGGATGAAATAGAAGCCTGCATCCGATATTTTATGTGCTAAGAGGGTATCACCTAGATTTAAATGTAAGTTCTATAAAGTGGTGGTTAGACCGACTATATTTTATGGGGCAGAGTATTAGCCAGTCAAAAATTCCAATATCCAGAAGATAAAAGTAGCAAAGATGAGGATGTTGAGATGAATGTGTAGGTATACTAGGAGAGATAAGATTAATAATGAAGTTATCCGAGACACGGTGGGATTGGTCAAAGTAGAGGACAAGATTAGGGAAGCGAGACTGAGATGGTTTGAGCATATGAAGATGAGGGGTAAAGATGCCCCAGTGAGGATGTGTGAGAGGTTAGTCTTGATGGGCCCTAAGGAGGTAGAGGTAGGCCTAAGAAATATCGGGGAGAAGTGATTAGGTAGGATATGGCACATCTTCAGCTTACTGAGGACATGACCTTGATAAAAGGGTGTGAAGGTCGAGAAGTAGGATAGAAGATTAGTGGATAGTCAAGCGTATTTCTATGCCGTACCAGTAGATAGTACTATTAGTCTTGTACTCACGTATTCTTAAAGTTCTATTATTACCTGTTGTTTCTTTCGCTTAAGTCCTTATTATCTTATTGTTATTACTGCTTGTTGATTTTTTCCCTTTTTCTATTTTTCTTGAGCTGAGAGTCTTCGAAAATAACCTATTTATCTTCATAAGGTAGGGGCAAGATTTGTGCACACATTACTTTTCTTAGACTCTACTTGTGAGATTACAGTGAGTCTATTGTTATTGTTGTTATTATCATACATAAAATAATTCATAATTTTTTTCGTAACTTGTGTCACAAGAAAAGTAGTAACCAAACATTCTTATAACAACCCTGGATTTATGTGGAGAATCATTATCCTTATAAAATAAGTCGACTTTATCTAATGGATCATTTGTTTTAGAGACAAAGTATATAAATGCATGAATTAAAATGTAAGGATTAGTAAAGTAAGAATTATTTATTATTTGATGTTTAGTTTAATATATTATAACTTAATACGTAATGTATTGTTTAAAATATGTATTTAATTTTAAAACAAAATAAATGTTTGTTTATTGTTATGAGGGTTAACTTTGTATTTTAATGTTTTAATCCATATATCACAAACAATACATTCTTATTCGACCTCTTATCTTGTATAAAATAATATATACATTATCGACTCATGTAACTACTAGTATTACTAATGAGGAAAATAAAAGGAATGATCAAAAATCAAATAATAGTGATGTTGAATTTTATGTGGAGATTAATTACACCAACCAAATCACCCGTAAATGCAAAACATTAAAAGGAGAAAAAGGCCAAAATCATAAAATAACAACTCTCACCATTCTAATTTATGTGAGAGGTGTTTGATTAGTCATGAACTTCAACAACAACAAAAATTAGAATTTGTGATTTAAAACATATAGTAGATATTTTTGTCCTCATAAAAAAAGCACAACTCCGAGGATAAAATGAGAAGTTTAAATTAAATTATTTTTAAATATAAAAATATTATTTTAGAATAAATTAAAAAACATACTAATTAATCATATAAAATGCAACAGATAAAATGCTAAATAAATTAGATTCATTTGTTCGTATACGACGTCGTCAAGCAGCTATAAATGATGTTGCTCGATCAACGGAATGGGAAAATGACGTGGCCCTACATGTTCTTCAGGGATAGTTTTCAGCAACGGGAGAAAGTAAAACAAAAATAAAGAAGAGAAAAGTCGTTTCCATTTTAGATTTTCTTTCTTTACCTAGTTATGAATTTTTTTTAAACTTTAATTTAATTGCCCTCCGTTTATTTATGCTCCCTAGCTTTAAATAATATTGTGTAATTTGATTGGTTAAGGAGATTCAAATAAACTTTTAAGACTTGTGTATTTATATATGACATAATATTTTTATGGCTATAAAGACCAAAAATATGATAAGAAGTTCAAGTTAAATTATTTTTAACATTTTAAAAGATGTCACTCTTTTTTAAACAGGTTAAGAAAAAATAGGTTATTTCTTAAAGGAATATTGGAGTATATTTTCTTCAGCTACATTCAGAGAAATTTTTTTCGATTGAGTCATCTTTTCTTTATTGGATAATGCAGGATTAAGAAGTTTCAAATGTTATCTAATCAAAGCCAAAGATTTGTTTCAGATAAAGATTCGGACAAGAGAAAATAACCAAAATGCTCCTAAAAAAGAACCCATCGACTTTATTTATTTATTTAATTTTTTGGAATTTAGTCTGGACCAATTGTTAAAAGATGAATTTGTTCAATTATTCTAACTCTGTTTGCCTCTTTGGATATGCTTGGAGTGTTTAAAAAATGGCAGAACAAATTCATTACGTAACACCTTCACTATAAAACAGCAGTGACATGAGGAAAAAAGTCATGTAATAATCACTTGTACTCCTCTATATTCGTCAACTTTATTTTGAATGTTATCCAAATTGAAGAAAGAGTGTAGAACATTATCCAGACCTCAGAAATTAATTCAAAAGTGTCGAATGTGATAGCAGTCTTACTTGTTTTAACCTTACCCCTTTAAACTTTTATCGTAGGGAAATAATATTCTCTTACCTTTTGAATGGGAAAAGAGAACCCATTTGATCGAAAATATCAACCACTAATAAAAAATGATCACCGAAATTTGCAAAATGACATAAATTATCCTTGATTTAAAGGGAAAGCTAATGCCATCACATATTAACCAATTTAATTATTTTTCTAGTTAATGCCACGATAAGAGCCATTAGCAGTCAATATGAATAATACTTATGTACTCCCCGAGTGCTATTATATTGGACAATGCGAAAAGATCAAAGATTCATAATTAACTTACATTGTGTCTCCTAATTAACTTTTATTCTTCATTATTCAGCTGTTATTATTGCTAATATCGATTTGAGCTAAACTTTTGAGAAGCTAATACTAAAGCAATACCAGACAAAAGTTCAGATTTCTTTTTTCTGCTGCATGCAGATTTTTCTCTAGCACTATCACCAATTAGAAGATAGATTACAATAATATTTAACTCATTATCCATCTATCAACTTTATATTTTGCTATAAGGAAAAATATTGCTGCCATTTTCTCTTTGCCCGAAGGTTCAATAAAATAAAGCATACGTTGTTATCTGCTTATCTTAAAGCTTCCAATGGTGGAACAATGATATGTGATAGTGTTATAGGAACTACAAAGATAAAATAGATATGATGAACAAGCACTGTTATGGTGAAATCATTCATGTTTGCGTTCTTGAACGTGGACAATATTTAACTATTGTATAGCTAGTAAAGATAAACATAACAGTGCATATTCATCATTTCTAATTTATTGTGCAATTTCTATCACAATTTAGTGTTTTTCCATTAGAAGTTTTACGATGAGAGTAAAAGAAAATAAAAGAAACTGACAGCAAAAAATTTCTTGTAAAAATTAATAAAACTCATCGAGAAATGTTGTCAAGTGGGTTATTATTTCCATTCAAAAGGTAGAGTGGTATTATTTTTCAACCATTAAAGGTTAAGGAAATTAAGTTAAATACTTTTTCTTTTCTTTTTTTCCTTCTTTTTCACACAATTAGCAGAAAAGTATACAAAGTTCAACTGCACAATAGTAGTATAGATTCTAGAACCATTTGAGATTCAAACATGTGTGTGACACCTATTTGCTGGCACTATGAAGGTCGTAAGGGTAGGTCTTAAGTAATAATCAAGAAATTAGAGAAAATCGAGAGGGGGACTCCAAAACCGTGTCAACCGACAAATCTGAAATAGTGTGCCCCTGAATTAATGCGATAATTTATGTCTGAACACACACTCTCTTAAACAAACTATGATGAGGTAATGAATATTTTTAATGGTGTGAGGTCTTTTGGTAGAATTAGTGTAAGTTTAGTCTAAAGTGGATAATATCACATCGTTAAGAGTATCTTTGAGTCATTTTAGTCCAACGCAAACTCTTGAACTAGCTCAACCAAATTTAAATGATTAAAATTATATATTATAACAGTGTGAAAAAAGTGTAAAAGTTCTGTACGCTAGTTTATCCAGCTGTAGCTGAGCCCATGCAATTAACTCAAAAAGATATGATTTTTTTCAGTATATTGTGTTCGTAAAGGGAAAAATTAGAAAACTAGAACCCACTTGTTCAACAATAGTTGTCCCGTTAAAGGAATTCTAAAGTAGCATACGTGTCTTCGTCCCCTCCAATTATCGCGAGTAGAAATGGCATGGGATAGTCACTTTTTAACGTGATATTTAATTTTTATCTAATATTTTTAATGCTGAGCAAAAATGACTATTATTCTATTAACATAAATACAAAAAAGTATTTTTATCCTTTTTTCATTAGTACTGTGTAAATATTAAGGACATGGTGTCCTTAATATTTACACTGCACACATGAAGTTAAGGATGCCATGTCCTTAACATTTACACCGCACATATGAAGTTAAGGACATGATGTCCTAAAGTTTAACAAGAGAAGGTGCAAATACAGGACACTTTGTCCTTAATGTTTACACAACATTCATGAAGTTAAGGACACCATGTCCTTAATATTTACACAACACTCATAAAGTTAAGGACACTATGTCCTTAACATTTACATTGTACACACGAAGTTAAGGACGTCATGTCCTTAACATTTATACTGTGCATATGAAATTAAGTACACGAGGTCCTAAAGTTTAACAACAGAAGGTGCAAATACAAATTAATGACATTATGTCCTTAACATTTACACTGCACACATGAAATTAAGGACTCCAAGTCTTTAACATTTACACTGCACATATGAAGTTAAGGACTTGATGTAAAGTTTAACAATGGAAGGTGAAAATACAAGACACTTTGTCCTTAATATTTATACAGCATTCATGAAGTTAAGGACACCATGTCCTTAATATTTACACAGCACCCATGTCTAGCACAGGGGTATTTTCGTCCGGGCGATAAAAATCTATAAGCACTGGCTAAAGAGTAAATACATTTTAAACGATGACTAAAAAATAAAAACATCTCTAATTAGTGACTAACCGTGCACTTCTCCCTTATGGCAATCATGTCTTAAAGGTCCATAGTACCAAACAAAATTGTAAAAAAAAAAAAAAAAAAAAATGACATGCGCCTAAAAGAAGTTCCCAAAATTTACATTTTGAGATTGCAAGCATATAATTTTTTCTACTTCATCAATAAGTTGGGCCACTGCACATGAGAAATACAGTAAATCTAATTTTTATTACAAGAAAAAATATGCTATTAGAATAGACTAGGTGGGTGCTGCCCGTGCCAGCACAGGCCCAACATTATTTAACTTTGTATGATTTCTAATAGTAGATATAATAAAATTGATATTGTTAGTGTAGAATCGAGTAGAAAATATTGCAAGCTAATTGATAGATGCCTATTCACATACATTTTGATCAAAAAAGATATTGTTAGTATCACATTAAGGGATGCTTAAAGTGCCGCATTAGTTACAACAGGTATGACATAACTATTTACATATCAGCAAAAGGTGATGTGTTGTGTTCTTTCTGATTTTCTTTCGTAGTTCTTGACTAAAAATGCTTGCAAACAAATAAATATGTTATATTTCATAGTCAAAAGAAGCCAACATATCTTCAAGGCAAATAATGTATTGGTAAGTTAGTGGAAGTTGTTGAGTAAATTAACGCGGATGGCAAAAATTATCCAACTTTCTTTTCAACATTATATGCCATGTTCTATCTCGAGTAGACTGTTACCTTTAATCTGGATATCTAAGAAGAATCTATAGCAACTAAGAGCAGATATACCAAAATAGAACCTAAGCCAAGAAGAATTCCAAAGGGGTTGCTATATACCAAGCTTAGAATTCACTAATAAACAGCCAATCAATAAACATAGGAAATTATATCAGAAAGACTATGGTAGTATCACAGATTTTATTTACAGATGTATAAGGTTGAGGGTATGCACAGTAGAGTAGAGACCATGTAAATGGACAGGGAATCCAAGTCTTTTTTGAAAAATGGATAAATCAAATCCACAATCCCTTAAATACACTGATGCAATATCTTGGATAGGGTATCCAAGTTACAGTAACCACCAGAAATCAATGGATATAGCTATTAACTAAACAGATCAGTAAAAAATTTTAAGCATGTAAAAACATGGGATAATAAATCTCATCCAAAATCTAGAACATGCACAGAAAAGCAACTGGTCAACGACTTCATATGATATATAATGTATCTCAAGTGAGTTATTAAAACTATAGTTAAATAATCTTTCCATAATTGGCACTCTGCAATTAAAACCCAATCCTAATTAAGGTGTATAATATTTCATGCAAGAGTTTTGCAGCATATTTCATGGAGCTATCATGTGCACATACTATTTAAGAGAGCTATTTGTGTACATTATATATCGTAGAAGCTCTCATTATTTTTTATTCTACATCTCCGCAAATGAGTTTATGTATAAGAGGCTAATACAGGAAGAGGTCATCACTTGACAGTTAAGGTATGTAGGAAACAACACAGGATTTATAACATAATGTTACTAATAGTGCATTCTTGTGTTCGTTTACGATACTACGTTGAGATTCCAATAGTTAGATTCTAATCGAACTAAGCATGGCCATTTGAAATATCTATTATAACTTTAGATAACTTTGGAGGGTGATTAGGAAAAACAGAAACAGTAGGAAAATCTCATCACGAGAATAAGTGACCAAAGGAGAAATTTCTTGCATGCACCTTCTAGTCACTTCTTAGTGATCTTGCATCATTGCTTCTAAGAGCAGTTCTAAAACCATACGCTAAGTTAAACAGTGTAATAAATGCCTAAATGCAAAGCTTTAAGTTCAGAGAAACAACTGATTTCGTTCAAGATTATGATTATAGAAGATTTCAGTTGGTTCTAAGGGTAGCAGTCTTGTTCATTAAGTAAGATATAGACAACATCAAATCCAAATGACGCTCCGAATACAAGTTAAGATCTTTGCATGGTCTTAAATATTTGTAGAACCTGTAAGTTCAACATCAAATCCAAATAACGTTGTCTATGCCGTGTTTCCAGAACTCGCAGAAAAAATGAATCACACGGACACATCGGATGCATAGATTTTTTAAAAAGGAAATAGAACGAAAGCAAAGCAATTGAAAAAAAAAAGCTTCTGAAAAAATAAAAGAAAGAAGAGGTATAAAGTACCGTGCTTTTAACACATGTATCGAGACTGAATTCTATAGTATATTGTATGATTAACATGGATTAGACATAAAGGATCAAGCAGGCTATCTTACGTAAATTGTTGTACATTATTAAGAGAAGCAAAACCAAGCTGTCACATCCAGGGGCGTATGCAAGATTTTGGTAAGTGGTGTCCAAATTTTAAAAAATAAATGAATGAATAAATTACAATAATGAAAAGCGGTGTCAGTTTTTATATTTATACTCAATATTTTTATTTTATATACTATCTATATATACATATTTAATAAAAATTCTGAAGAAGCAATGTCATGTGACACCACTTGCCACAAGGTGTATCCGGTCCCGGTCACATCCAACAATAAGACTCACACTAATAGGAAGCTTTGAGAAACAATTTAGAAGCATCATGAGGTAGGTAACTATAAATTAGTGGATTAAGTTATCGTCGCCTTGAAATCAACTAAATTTTATCTTTGAAACTATATACAAATTCAAGAGAGTAATTAACAAAGAACTCAAAGCATAATTACCTGATTAGATCACGTGAGATGGCCGTCTGATGTATAAGTATAGTATCCAATCACAAGTTTCAGCCTGGAAGGTATTGATGGATCCTCCGCAGCCATTCATCTACAAAGAATTAAACATTGATTTTATTAATTGAGAGGTTACAATAATCTGATGAAATAGCAAGGTTAGTGGCACATTTTCTCGTGCTCGTGCTAGGAGAGCCTCTTTTTTATAACTTGCATCATTCTATATAATTCGCGTTGCCTAGCCTTCTTGTCAGCATGTATTTTTTCGAGGTTTTCATTTTTATGATTTTTATTCGACATTTCAGTCGTCTACTCACTGAATGTGAAAGTCAAGTGCATATTGACATTACTGAGTATATGTTCAACATTGGCTAATATGCATGCATGTTTATACTAAAGAACCGATGCAAAAACTTGCAATACCTATACATAATGATTAGAGGCCAGAAAAATTACCTTCCGGCGCTACCGAATAACACAATCACAACGGATCGCAAGAACTGCAATAACAAAGAGAAAAAATCGGGGGAAAATAGTATTAGCAATAGATAACTCCAACCAAAACATAGGAGAAAAATGAAAAATTAGAACAACCTAAGAGTTAGAAGCAGTCATGCAAGTGATGATTAAACAACAATTAGTTTGGTCATATTGTCCCTATCAGTTAGGGAAAGATAGCGCCGCCCAAATAATTTCATAAATAAAAACCTTAAATTAAGACCTATACAATTTGGCGTATACACCAGCCAGAAAATTGCAAAGTCAAGAAGTATGTGAAGAACCGAGAAAACCCAAATCCAAAATTCAGCACGCTTCGAGATCAAATATACATTTTTATCGCTCGATTTAACACACACCAACCATTGAGCTGTAAAATTAAAATTTATGAACAGGACCTAAAAGAAGATATGGCAAAAATTAAAAGAAGGGAAAAAAAATGTGAGGAGCATCAGAGAAAAATAGAGAGGGG
>MCJB01051455.1:29262-55615 GCA_002018475.1 Nicotiana obtusifolia | reverse complement strand
TATATTTATATATATATACATATATATATATACAACACTTATATAAAGCAATATCTATATATCTCTCTATATATATATATATATATAGGTATATATATACACATTATATACAACACTTATATAAACCAATATATATATATATAGATATAAATATACATTATATACAATACTTATATAAAACAATATATTTATATAATACATATACATAGTTTATATGTATATATATACAATATATACAACATATATATATAAAAGGCTTATTAAAAGAAATTTCCGTTGATTTAAAAAAAAAAAAAATCGTTAGGCCCGCGGGCCGGTCCCAACCCACGAGCCCGCCAGACCCGGGACCGCCAGGCCCAGGCCCGCCAGGCCCGTTAGGCTCAGGCCCGCGGTGGGCCACAGCCTTAAGTCAAACACCTTTGAATTTTATTGCGGCCCCCTAGAATATTGGTAAGCAATCGTAAGTATTTGTCAGTTTGATTATTCATTCATTACCTCAGTATGAACTGTAGAAATATGGGGGCTCTACTGTTTAGGTATTTGCTCCAAGTGTTGGAGATAAAGAAATGTCATGAGTTAATCTACCGAGTGATATAAGATTTTAGGTTAGAAACTCAGAGCCCCACATCATTTAGCTCTTCCGAAGTACATTTCCGTTTTAACTTTAGCATTTCATGTGTCGATCCCCAAACTCCTATTTCTATCCTTGTGACACCATTTGATCATAATCAGTCCTCAAATGTATTTTTCTCTTCAGCTTGGACTGAATGCAGATGCCTTCATTAATCTGATGACTAATATAGTGGGTAGTGTGATGGTAATGATGAATAGATTAGCAATCTCACCTAGTTAGTAGGAATGTTTTCATCCTGTTAGCCCACTAAGATTTAGCTTACTGTACCCAAAAGCCCATAAATTTTAACCAAATCATTCTCTGCGTCCATGAATAAACCTCACAATGAAAATGGACAACTGACATTATTTAATTTTTGTGAAAATAGCACGGGCTAGCCAGTTTTCGGACTGGTAATTGAAAAATAGCCAGCGGTCGTAGAGTCATTGAAAAATAGCCATTATTTTGCTGCAACATAGTAAGTCCAGCATAATATATTGGAGATTGGTGCACTTGTTTAGGAACTTCCGGCATAATATGCTGGAATTCCAGCACACGAAAAGTTCCAGCATAATATACTGGAGATTGGAGCACCTGTGTATGAATTTCAAACATATTATGCTGGACCTCCAATGTATTATACTGAAATATTTCCCGATTTTGAACAATGTTTTCGTTCAGATTTATCTTTACATGAAAAGAGGCTAAATTTTAATTACTTTTGAAATTATAGCTATTTTTCAATTTCCAGTTATAAATCTGGCTAATTTTAAATTTCACCCTAAATTTTTGGTGGGTTAGCGACCATCTATGAGATACTGATGGGCCATAACTTTGGTAAGAGTAACTGTTAGATTATAGGAATAGGGAAATTCCTTTTTGAAAATTTAAATATTTAATCATAGACAAAATACAATTTATAAGCGACTCGTAAAAACGTAAGTTCACTCACCATTTCTAATAGTCTCCATATTTCTAAGTATTCGTTTAGATCCGTGACATTTGTTCTTTTAACCATGGTTGTCAAGGTAGATATTACCATTATTTTAAAAAAGAAGTGCTAACTAACTTTGATTAAGCATTGGTTATATCGGAAGCACTGAAAAGAAACATATAGCGAGCATAAGAATATAAAGTTGTACAAATTCAGAGCTAAGACAACAGTGAACTCCTTCTCAAGAGTCTTAGAAATGGTTAGGGGCCGAGTAGGTCCCTAGGAATCATTTGGAAGTCTCATGCCTAACAATATAATCATCTTCTCCTTATTCTTCTTTGTCAAAAGGCAAAACAACAGTGAGAATTAGTTAGGGGTGCATACTCATTGCCCGTTGCCTGTTGGGTTAAAATTAAACAAAGAATGATCATCTTTTCCCCACCTAAAAGCCCAAAAGTGGACGATATTATTCCTTTCTTCAACTTTCATGCACTAAATCAGAGCTATACAATCCCACAAATTTCCCCACAATTGCGGACTCATCTCAAAAAGAACTTAAAATTAATCAACTAGGCAAATAAAGATTCTAACGAAACAATTTATCTATTAAACATTGTCGGTAAACAAGAAAGATGTAGTTTGCTCGGAGAGGAATACAAGCTTTGCAAGTTTCTTGTACCCTCATATTATAAAATTTTCTCACATTGCGATCAACTGCTCCGTTTTTTTTTTAATGGAAATTTTACCTCCTATAATAAAGATATACACCCTATTTATTATAAACTAAAATCATTTTAAAATATTATTTTCTATAGCTACCTTTTATATTTTATTGCAAAATAAGTCTTTATGATATATACTATCATTAAGGCATGAAATACGCTATTTATGTTTTTCCTCTCTCTTTTTTTTCAATTAGCACATGATTCTCTCTCAGAATTTTTCTTCTTTCTCTCTCTCTTTCTTCTCTCTCTCTCTCTCTTCGAGCTAAATAGGCCGAATCATAAATACACGAAAGAGAAACAAATCATGAAAGAAAGCCTAAAAATCTCAAAATCAGAAACATGATAATAAACCTATAATAAAAAAAAGGAAGCGGAGATACATTAGGCGGGAGAGAGATTGAAGAGAAAGAGGGATTCTTAGCGCAGTAAATAAGAGAAAAAAGAGGAAGAAGTGGTCGAATTGGAAGTGTTGTAAATTGTAATGGAAGAAGTAGTGAAGCGATACAAGGAGACTTGGCCATCTCCGACGAATTTTCTTCTCTTCTTTGCTATTTAGTCACATACTATGATACAAATATATTATTTTCTGTACAAATTCACTCAAACACATTGTATTTTTGTATAAATATATTTTTTTTTGCCTGTGTTTATGTATTTCGAAGGTCTGTATACTGTACATACAGTATGCATGAATACAAGATATAAATATTGAAATACACTGAATACAAACATTAAAATAGAATTGAAAACAAATAGAGAATACATTTAATTTTAAAATACAGTGAAATACAGTTAAATACACTGAATACAAATAGAAATACAGTGAATACAACCAATGAAATATACTAAATATAAAATAGTGAATACAACAGTAATAACATGTATTAGGAATAACTAAAATACTGTTAATACAAATACATCTGAATATACTGAATATAAAATAGTGAATACGGTAAATACAAACATTGAATCTAATGAAGCAATAGTAAATTTTTTTTATTGAAACACACTAAATACAAAAGTTATATACAACTGAAAAATCATTCTAATTAATTGGGTTGATAATGAGGCATGTAAGAATTGATTTTATTGAGTTATATTAAGAGTGCATCACGCTAATTGATATTATTTTCGTTATTAGACAGCTGGGCGTACCTATATTTATGATGATTGTCGTTACTGTATTCATGAATACATGGCGCGAATACATGTGAATATATGTGCGTACAGCTGGACTGCACCGATTTTAGGCGTTTTTTGCTGCTGTACATGAATACAGCAGCGCGAATACATGTGAATACATGCGCATACAGCTAGATTGTCCTGCTTTTAGGCACTTTTTGCTGCTGTATCCATGAATACATGGCGCGAATACATGTGAATACATGCTCGTACAGTTGGACTGCCCTGATTTTTAGGCGCTTTTTGCTGTTGTATTCATGAATATAGCAGCGCGAATGCAACAAATACACTACCGTAACAACTGAATAGTAGCTATAGGAAGTAATTCTGTATATGATAGCTATAGGAAGTTAATAGCTACTAAACAATAGTGGTTTATGAAAATTCCTTTTTTTTAATCATCCGATATCGAAATCCACTAGTCCCAGTAATTTAGATTGTGTCAGTAGATCCATTATGGGTATAAAACATTCCCTACCAAAAAGTTTCTTATTCATAGGGCTAATTAAGATTGAAGCCGCAGTGAAAATGTAAAGCCTTTTGGTTGAGTTTTCACCAAGGTTGTTGATAGATTATATATAGCAACAAATGTACAGCAGTAGCCTAACTGACTTATGATCTATGCAGAAGGAATTTGAATTTATAATGTAATCTGAATCCTTATCTAATATATATTTAAAAGATACACATCTAAACCTTATCTGATATATCCAGGAGATACGATGGTCATCTAAGAGGGCTCAGACCTGAATCCTTTAGTTAAAAATGAGGGAAGCTCAACCATCCCACCACATCGTTCCTTCTGTTATAGGTTCTAGTTTTGTTATGATTTGAATGTGTCGGGACACGAGAGATACTACAAGGATATGCACAAAGTGCAGAACAAATGTCAACAATTTGTAAAGTACTATAAATTACATAATGGGAACATTGCGTATTACCATGCTACCATTGAGATCCAAAATCTTGAATAGATCTAGGATTCACCCGTGTCAATATAAGGTGGGGGATGAATGTATGGGCATGGCTGATAAGAACAGGAATTAAATAACAAGTTTTTGAAATTAAAAGTTTTGAACACTTTTCGAATGAAAATCTCCTTATTAACAAATTATATGCATGTTTTATTTCTTGGTATTAATCTTTAATTATCTATATGAGGTGTTAACAATCTGTGAAGTGTTGATGGGAGGAGATCTTAAAGAGTTAGAAAAAACCAACTTAAATATTGCTATCTTTATTGACCGATTATTGTTCTGTTATACAATTGTATTGTGAAAGAATTATATGAGCATTCAATATAAAATTTTAGTAGTCCACTTCGATAAGAAGCATAAAGCGTCTTTTTTTTTTTTTTTGGTGTGTGTGGTGAGAACAAATATTCTGTTTTATTGTCTCAACATATATTTTGATGTTTCACGAATTAAAGAAGCTCAATAAGAACTTTGGAGCAAGCTGGTGTACCGATAATACAATGCAAGTTGAGAAAGAGGAGTTTAAAGTATTAGACGTTGAGAAAATTAAACGATGTTATACCATGTAGGAAGCATTTACCACCAAGGCTTGAGGTGATATAAGAACAGGTACAAATTTATCCGTAATACCGATCTACTAAGTACATGACACATGTCATCACATATACTTTTATTGTTAAACTATAGTTAACTGATATCCATTTTTACCTTAAGTTATGACTTAACCATGATAAATTAGTACGATTTAATATAAGGATTAGGTGCTGGTAAGTTTTACTATAGTCAGTTGTGTGCATTCTTCTGATTAAACCGAAAATAAAACCGAACCAAACTAAATTTGGATTTTTTAATTTCTTTTTAGTTTTTGTTTTGATTTCGGATTTAAAATTTTATTTTTTGGATTTGGTTTGGCATTTAGAAATTAATAATCAAAAAAAATTATTAATTAAATTAGTCCTCATTTGTCCATAATTTTTTTTTCCTTTTTAAATTTATTTTTTCAAAAATGTGTTTTTTAATAAAATGTTGAAAGTTTTTGAAAGAGGAAAATGAGTTTTTCAAGACCACTTTTTCAAAATTTTTAGAAAAACTTTATTCCCCACTCACAAAACTGCAATATTTTTTCAGTAAAATGCATGTCCAAACATAATTTCAAATTTCAAATACCATTTTTCTACTTAACTCCAAATGCTACTTTTTTTCAAAAATTATAATCTTTATGTCCAAACTCCTAGTTAATTTATATATATATATATATATATATATATATATATGTATATACATACATACATACATATATATATATATATATAAATAAAATAATTCAAGGGATTTGACATTATTAGGATACGTGCGTTGCACGTGTTTATCGCGTCAATCAATTAAAATTTATGTAAAAGAACAAGTTATATAAAATTATAATGGACATTAAAGTAGATGCAAACATTTGCTTATTAAGTTAATGCGATAGTTAGAGTTACAATAATTGGACCTACAACGATGAATGATTTGATTAAGTTTGCTACGATGCATTTACTAAAATGCCAAATATTTTAGCAAAGAATATTAAAAGTAAATATGCATGTATATTATTGTGGGAAAAAATACATGTAAACTACTAAAAAATATCAATCATAGGAGTATAATATTGTACGTACATTTAATGTTAGATAAAAAAAAATGTAGTAACAATATTCTGGAGAGTCAAGTTTTATGTCAAATATGCGAAAGAAAATTTATTGGCGATGTATAGTTCTAAATATTAGGAGTTTCTATATAGTTAAAATAAGAAAAAAAATAAACTTTAATAATTATTTTAGTTGATTTTAAAATTTTAGATAATAGAATTAATTAAATTATAGCTTTTGACTAATATGAAAGCTATTTTAAAGGATAAAAAATGCGAATAAATTTTGCTAAGGAGCTTCTTGCTTTTAATATAGTATCAATAAATGGAAAGTACGTGTGTTGCATCTTATTGTACATTCGTTGGGCGTTACCTCGTATTAATGAGAATAATTTTTTAAAAACAACATAAATATTATTCAAAAGATGTGTTTACGTTATAATATAAGAATTAACAAAAAATTATAAGTTTTAAATGATAATTGTGTTAATCATGTTTAGGAATTTGATCTATTCTAGCAGTTTTTCCTTTAATTTGTTCTAATACTTACTTTATTATACAAAAATATCATAGGAATAACACTTGATTGAAAGGTGAAAATACATTTTGTATTTACCCTCTTTGAAAGTTTTAAAGTTCTAATAATTAAGACCCTTGAACCTAAAAATGATGTTCGAAGCTAAAAGTATGATTTCAAGGCATATGGTCTACGTGCCTGAGAAGTCCTAATTTGAATTTGTAATATATGGGTTTTAAGCTTCTAAATCTAAAAACGTGATTTTCTTTTACAAATAAGGTATAGTACATAATCAGAATAGGAAAAAATTTAATACATAAATTTAATTAATTTTGACGCCTAAATATTTAAGAAACAATTAAGGTCCTAAATAATCAAAAAATAATTAAATGGCTATTTTGTTCGGTATAAATTTTTTGACACTTTCTAAAGTAAAACTGTGTAAGTTTTGATGATAAAAATAGTAGAATAGTAAAGCTTCTTTTATAAAAGCATTACATATATAATTGAAACAGGAAAAGATTTATGTAAGGTAAAATAATATATAGTTAAAATAAATAAAGAATTAAAAAAAAATAAAGACTCCTAAAATAAAAAGGAGTTCAAAGTGCTTATTTTTTTTATCTAATAACTTATAAAAAATTAATCTAAACCTAAAATGAGTACAAAGTGATCGAAACTTTCCTAGTATAAAATCAAAGTGCTTGAAATTTAATTGAGTCAAAATTTTATTTAAAAAGCCTCCTAAAACTAAAAGGAGTTACAAAGTGGTCACTTTCCTAGGATAAATCATGTTTGAAATTTAATACTGCTAAATTTAAGTGGAGGTAGAAAGTGAAAAAAACCATTTTAAATCTAAAATTAAATGGAGTTTGAAAGTGACGACAATTTTATTAAAAGATCATCTTAAACATATAAGGAGTACAAAGTTTCGGAAATTTTCCTAGTGGTAATTGAAAGTTCATAAAATTTTATATTACTAAATCTACATGGATTTGAAAATGCACGACTTATAGATCTAAAAGGAATAGAAATTAAAGTCCTAAATAGTAGGAGAATAATTAAATGAGTATTCCTAAATATTAGGAAATCTATTAAATAAATATTTTTAATTATTAGAAAAATAATTAAATAGCTGTTTTGTTTAGTGTGAACTTTATATTTAGAGGGTAAAAAAGACGAATGACATTTCGCTAAAGGCCTTCATGCTTTTAGTATAATATGTATATAGGAATTTTTATGGGGTCGAACTTGGGACCGCCTACATATGGACAAATCCGGCTCGAGTCTATACGGTTAGTATCAATCGTAATTACTGCTTGGTAAACCGGGGTCGAGGTACCAAAGATCGAAGGTCGAGACCGAACAACATCGAATCAGAATACGAAACCATGTGTCCGAGATGAGTCTATCGAGCTCGATTCCGGGAAATATCCTAGGGTAAGTTATCAAATTTGAATGATGAAAGGACCGGAAATTCCGTGATAAGTAAGCATCTCGGTGGGAATCATGACATCAATCAATAAGACCGTTAATCAGCAAATCAAGAGATATTTTACCTTGTAAACAGATTCTTGACTTGTATAAAAGATTATCCCCACGCTATATAAAGGGGCAATGTAATTGTTCAAAGGCATCTCACGAAAATCATCAATACAAAGGAAAAAAAATAAGCTTTTATTATTTTATACATTACTTTATTCGCCTGGTTCCATTTATATTCATTGTTCATCTTGGAAGAATCAGCGAAGGCCAGGATTATTCAAGGCTTGTGGTTTGCATCTCTTCTCCATTATCTATTGACTTTAATTTCCGTTATAGTATTCGTTATTTGTATCAAACTGAATCACATATCCTTAAAACCACGTATAAATTCAATTGTTATCCGAAATTTAGGGTAAACAGTTTGGCGCCCACCGTGGGGCTAAGGATAATAGTGAATGTTTGATACAATCTTTTGTCACGCAATTTGTTTTTCTCTTGCTCTTCGAAGTATCTCTGATTTCAGGTTGCAATACGGCTATGTCGCATTCTCAATCCATATGTTTGTACGTCGATAATGAATTCGATCATTAAGGAGAAAACAACAACACAACACCCGGTGATGAAGTTCTGATCGACGCTAATTCACAAGTGGCAGTCGATGCAGATCAAACTACTGGCCCGTCAAATAGCGTTCGTAGGGAACCTCGATCAACAACATAGAGTCCCCAAAACGACGAAAGGGACGGTATCAGCCTCAGAATGATCTTTGATATGTTGCAAGCCCAGTAGGCAGCCATTGCTCAATTACAAAATCAAAGCCAAATATCGAACAAAGCAGAGCTCGGCCCTTCTCGGAGAACTGTTCCTAGGAATGAACCAGTTACGGGAGAGCCGAATGAAGGTGAATCGGGGGTAAACTCCGGGATTATGAGGATGCTCGAGGAATTAACCAGGCGAGTTGAATCCGGAGAGAAAAAAATCGAGGCAAATGACAAAAAGGTGGAAACGTACAACTCCAGGGTGGATCAAATTCCAGGAGCACTTCCGATATTAAAGGGCCTGGATTCTAAAAAATTTGTACCAAAACCTTTCTCGTCGAGCGTCGCTCCAAAACCAATACCCAAGAAATTCCGCATGCCGGAAATCCCCAAGTACAATAGAACGTCCGATCCAAACGAGCATGCAACCGCATACACATGCGCTATAAAAGGGAACAACTTGGAAGACGACGAGATCGAATCCGTTCTTTTGAAAAAGTTCGGGGAAACCTTGTCGAAGGGAGCCATGACATGGTATCATAATTTACCCCCTAATACCATTGACTCCTTCCTATGCTTGCAGATTCTTTTGTAAAAGCACATGCAGGCGCCATCAAAGTTGAAACGCAAAAGTCGGACCTATTCAAAGTCAGACAAAAGGATAACGAGATGCTCAGAGAATTCGTATCTCGTTTTCAGATCGAACGGATGGACCTGCCACCGGTCACTGACGATTGGGCTGTTCAGGCCTTTACCCAGAGGCTCAACGTCAAACGAGCATGCAACCGCATACACATGCGCTATAAAAGGGAACAACTTGGAAGACGACGAGATCGAATCCGTTCTTTTGAAAAAGTTCGGGGAAACCTTGTCGAAGGGAGCCATGACATGGTATCATAATTTACCCCCTAATACCATTGACTCCTTCCTATGCTTGCAGATTCTTTTGTAAAAGCACATGCAGGCGCCATCAAAGTTGAAACGCAAAAGTCGGACCTATTCAAAGTCAGACAAAAGGATAACGAGATGCTCAGAGAATTCGTATCTCGTTTTCAGATCGAACGGATGGACCTGCCACCGGTCACTGACGATTGGGCTGTTCAGGCCTTTACCCAGAGGCTCAACGTTTGAAGCTCGACGGCTTCACAGCAACTCAAGCAAAACTTGATAGAATATCATGCCGTCACATGGGCCGATGTACATAACCAAATCGAAAATCAGAATCGAAGATGATCAGCTTGGAGCCCCTTCGAGATCCATTTATCCCGTCAGAACTCATGATAGAGTTCGAAGGGAGATTATCGTGAACCGAGACTGAATAGAGATCGGCATCGGCCATATCATGGGGATAGAAAAATCACTACAGCAAGGCAAAACTCCCCAAGACACGAAAGGAGAAACGATCAAGGTCGGAATAACCGAGGGCCCATAATGAAAGGCAATTTCGAGAGAACCACCGGTCACCAAGAAGTACCATGGTTATCGGAATACAATTTCAATGTTGATGCGGCTACTCTCGTATCAGCTATCGGTCGCATCAAGGACACTAAGTGGCCTCGACCGTTGCAATCGCATCTGGCCCAAAGGGATCCTAATCTGATATGCAAATATCACGGTAGACACGGACACAGGACAGAAGATTGCCGACAATTAAGAGAGGAGGTGGCAAGGTTGCTCGAAAACGGACATCTTCGAGAATTTTTTGAGCGACCGAGTGAAGAATCATTACGGGAACAGAAATAAACAAGTAAACCAAGAAGAGCCACAACACACAATTAACATGATTATTGGCGGAATAGACACCCCTCAAGGTCCGATGTTGAAACGCACCAAGATATCCATCACTAGAGAAAAACGTACTCGAGATTACGCGATGGAGGGAATCTTACATTTTAGCGAAGAAGATGCGGAAGGGATTATGCAACCTCACAATGACGCGCTAGTGATATCTGTGCTTATACACAGAAATAAAGTGAAGCGCGTATTGGTCGACCCAGGCAATTCAGCCAATATAATCCGGTCATGGGTCGTGGAACAATTCGGTCTGACGGATTGAATTGTCCCTACACTCCGAGTACTCAATGGGTTCAACATGGCGTGTGAAACAACCAAGGGCGAAATAACGTTGTCGATAAACACTGCCGGAACCATTCAAGAAATGAGGTTTTGCGTAATCGGTGGGGACATGAGGTACAACGCTCTATTCGGGAGACCATGGATCCACGACATGAGAGCTGTGCCTTCGACGCTGCACCAAGTACTAAAATTCCCATCACCCGATGGAATTATAACGGTTCAGGGGGAGCAACCGCCTGCGAAAGAAATGTTCGCAGTAGAAGAAATAACACCAGTACCAGCAGTTCCTTCACAAAGGGTCGAGAATAAGATGAAATAGCAATCACAGACATCATCCTCGACAAACGTAGATAAACAAGCATATCTCAAGGATGACGATTACGGAATCCCCAGATCTTTCATCAGTCCCGATGAATCCGATGCTACCAAATCAACGATTGAGGAACTCGAGCAAGTCTCACTCCGAGAAGACTTGCCAGAATGAAAGGTATACCTGGGCTCGGGCCTAAGCTCCGAGCTCAGGACAAAATTTATCCAATTTCTTATAACTAACGAAGATTGCTTCGCTTGGTCCCACCTTGATATAACAGGTATACCACCGGATATAACAACTCACAGGCTAAGCCTAAATCAGAAGTTCCGACCTGTCAAGAAAAAAAAGAGGCCTCAGTCCGAGATCAAAGACGCATTCATCAAGGATGAGGTAACTAAGCTTCTGAAGATAGGGTCCATTCGGGAGGTTAAATACCCGGAATGGTTAGCAAACGTAGTAGTAGTCCCTAAAAAAGGGAATAAACTAAGAATGTGTGTAGATTATAAGGATCTAAATAAGGCATGCCCAAAGGATTCTTTCCCTTTACCCAACATCGATCGCATGATTGATGCTACCGCTGGCCATGAGACCCTTAGCTTTCTCGATGCTTACTCTGGCTATAACCAAATACGAATGGACCCGGCTGACCAAGAAAAAACATCATTCATCACTAAGTATGGCACATACTGCTACAATGTGATGCCATTCGGGCTAAAAAATGCAGGAGCCACTTACTAACGCCTAGTAAACCGAATGTTTGAAAAACAACTAGGAAAAATGATGGAAGTTTATATTGATGATATGTTAGTTAAGTCCCAACGAGCAGAGGACCATTTGAACCATTTGAAGGAAACATTCGACGTGCTGAAGTAATACAACATGAAGCTGAATCTGAAAAAATACGCGGTTGGTGTGGGTTCAGGCAAGTTCCTCGGTTTCATGGTCTCGAATCAAGGAATAGAAATCAACCCCGAAAAGATCAAGGCTATCGAGGACATCACAGTTGTAGATAATGTGAAGGTTGTACAAAAGCTGACAGGCCGTATAGTCGCTTTGGGACGATTTATTTCAAGATCATCCGATAAAAGCCATCGATTTTTCAATCTATTGAAAAAGAAGAACAACTTCTCATGGACACCGGAATGCCAACACACTTTAGAAGAGCTTAAAAGGTATCTGTCTAGCCCGCCCTTGCTACATACACCGAAGACAGGTGAACGATTGTACCTTTACCTTGCGGTCTCGGAAGTAGCGGTAAGTGGAGTTCTAGTTCGAGAAGAACAAGGTACGCAATTTTCAATTTATTACATTAGCAGAACCTTAGGCGAGGCTGAAACTAGGTACCCTCATTTGGAAAAACGGGCACTCGCTTTGTTGAGTGCCTCCAGGAAACTGAAGCCTTATTTCCAATGTCATCCCATATGCGTCGTAAAAACTTACCCGTTAAAAAGCATAATGCATAAGCCCGAGCTCTCCGACCGATTGGCCAAATGGGCTATCGAAGTAAGTGGGTATGATATCGAATATTGACTCCGAACCGCCATTAAATCTCAGGTGTTGGCAAATTTCGTCGTCGATTTTACACCATCCCTAATACCCGAGGTCGAAAGAGAGCTACTGGTTGGATTGGGGACTCCTTCGGGAGTGTGGACCCTGTTCACAGATGGTGCCTCGAACGCGAAGGGATCGGGGCTTGGTATCGTGCTAAAGCCCCCAACTGGTAACACAATTCGATGGTCTATCAAGACTGTGAAATTAACTAACAACGAAGCAGAATATGAGGCCACGATTGCAGGTTTAGAACTAGCCAAAAGCCTGGGAGCGGAAATAATCGAAGCTAAGTGCGACTCCCTTCTTTTGGTGAATCAAGTCAACAGAACTTTCGAGGTCAGAGAAGGACGAATGCAAAGATATTTAGACAAACTACAAGTTACACTGCATAGGTTCAAAGAATGGACCTTACAACACATACCTCGAGAGCAAAACAGCGAAGCCGATGCCCTCGCCAGTTTGGGATCATGAGGTCGAAGATGATGAGATCGAATCTGAAAATGTCGTTCAGCTCATGAGGTCGGTAGTGGAAGAAGGCCACGCGAAAATCAATACTACGAGTCTGACCTGGGATTGGAGGAACAAATACATAGAATACCTCAGCTCCGAAAAACTCCCCTCAGATCCAAAAGAATCAAGAGCCTTGCACACAAAAGCGGCTCGATTATATTTATCCGATGACAGAACTCTATTTAGAAGAACGTTCGGCGGCCCCCTCGTGATATGTCTGGGACCGGGTAACACCGAATACATTTTAAGAGAAATCCACGAAGGCACTTGTGGGAATCATTCTGGTGCCGAGCCCCTAATCCGAAAAATAATCAGAGCCGGTTATTATTGGATCGACATGGAAAAGGACACGAAGGAGTTCGTTCGCAAATGTAACGAATGTCAAAGACATGCCCCGATGATCCATCAGCCCGGGGAAACGTTGCATTCGGTCTTATCACCATGGCCGTTCATAAAATGGGGAATGGACATCGTTGGCCCTCTTCCCTACACACCAGGTAAGGCTCACTTCATTCTTTTTATGACTGATTATTTCTCTAAATGGGTGGAAGCGCAGGCATATGAGAAGGTTAGGGAAAAAGAAGTAATCGAGTTCATTTGGGATCACATCACATGTCGGTTTGGGATGCCGTCAGAGATCGTGTGTGACGATGGGAAACAGTTCGTTGGCAACAAAGTGACAAAGTTCCTCGAAGATAACAAGATCAAAAGAATCCTATCAATGCCCTACCACCCCAGCGGGAATGGAAAAGCCGAATCTACCAACAAAATAATACTTCGAAATCTCAAAAAGAGGTTAACTGATGTGAAGGGGAAATGGAAAGAGATATTGCTTGAAGTCCTATCGGCGTATCGTACGACCGAAAAATCTTGCACCGGAACCCCTCCCTTTTCCCTGGTATACAGTGCTGAAGCTTTGATACCGGTCGAAGTTGGTGAACCAAGTGTCAGGTTCCGCTATGCGACTGAAGAATCGAACCACGAGGCTATGAATACGAATCTGGAACTATTGGACGAAAGAAGGGAAGCTGCCCTCGTTCGATTGGCCGCTCAAAAACAAAAGATCAAAAGATACTACAACAGGAGAACCCATCTTCGACACTTCGACATCGGAGATTTAGTACTCAGGAAGGTCACACCCAACACACGAAACCCGAACGAAGGGAAATTGGGAACAAACTAGGAAGGAACTTACTCCATCATAAAAATCATCGGAAAAGGATCATACAAGCTCGGAATGATGGACGGCAAACAACTGCCAAATAACTGGAACATAAATCACTTGAAATGATACTACTATTAAGGTACGATCCTTCTTTCCTCATTTTTACTTGTTTTTATGCTACATCGACAAACTAACATTTGCAGGTATCAAATAAAAGTCGCCTCGAATCGGAAAGTACGGGATGTTAGGACTGAAAGCACGCGTTGCACTCTTTTTCCCTTCGACCGGTTTTGTCCCAAATTGGGCTTTACGGCAAGGTTTTTAATGAGGCAACCAATAAATCGTGCTAACTTAGATTTGAAGACCGATCATAGATCGATGACAACAATGTTCGGTGCTAATCATTGATCGACCTCAAAAATCGGGAGCTGCTTGGCTACTTCAATTCGGGGAAACATCCCTAAAATCAAAGATCATTAGGAATCGATGTAAGGGTCAAATGGTCAAGGAACCGTACCCGATTGATCTATCCCCTAAATAAACCGTACAAGCACGTGAACAAGAATAAAGATCTCTTGCACCAATATCCTGTCTCCGAGCCCAAGGGCCGTTTTGATTTTCTTTGTTCAATTAAATACTGCCATCACTTGGGGATTCATCCGAGAATCAAATTTATTCAAAGGGGAATAAGATCTACTAAGGCCAACCCTAATTCTTAAAAGGCTAAGGCCATACCGAGTTAATGAAACTCGAAAGGGAATAAGAACCCCGATTCTTAAAAGGCCAAGGCCATACCGAGTTAATGAAATTCGAAGGGGAATAAGACATACTAAGGCCAACCCTGATTCTTAAAAGGCTAAGGCCATATCGAGTTAATGAAACTCGAAGGGGAATAAGACCTACTAAGGCCAACCCCGATTCTTAAAAGGCTAAGGCCATACCAAGTTAATGAAACTCGAAGGAGAATAAGACCTACTGAGGCCAACCCCGATTCTAAAAAGGCCAAGGCCATACCGATTTAACGAAACTCGAAGAGGAATATGACCTACTAAGGCGAACCCCGAATCTTTACAAGGCTAAGGCTATATCGAGTTAATCAAATGAAAGAAAAACCTACTAAGGCAGATCCCAGAATTGGCCAAGTTCAAATTGAATTCGAGGAACAGAAAATTTACCGAGACAAACAATCGGTTCTAATGGAAAGAATTAAAACAAGTCACCAATAAAAGAAGGATAGGAAAAAAGGCTTTTATATATATACAAGATATGATTAAAAAAATGGGGACATCATTACATAATTTCAAAAAAGACAAGAGAAGGCGCTTCATTTCGAGTTCTCGGAGTCATCTTCCTCCGGAAAGGCTTGCTTTCTGGCTTCGGCCTCGATCCTTTTGGCATCCTCGATCTCGGCTGATAAATCAAAGCCCCGAGCATGTATCTCCTCGAGGACGGACAGGCGAGTTTGCCACTTCATGTGATCAACCAAAATTTTTGACTGATCTTGAGCAGCCTCGGCGTCGGCCTTGTACTGGGCCACCAGCTCATCGGCCTCAACTTTGGTTGTAGCAGACCCCGATTTCGCCATATGCAGCTCGTTGGCCAAAACATCTCGATCCGAGGTGATTACGCAGACTTGGGATTGGCGTACGTCGGTGCTCTTAGTCAGAGTCTCGATTCTCCCTTTTGCTTCCGTCAATTGAGTTTTTGATGAAACTAACTGAGCACGGAAGTCCTCTTTTTTCGAAGCCAGTTGATCCATCTTATTTTTCCACTCATTGGCTTCAGCTCTAGCCTCGCTTGCCTCGGATCGGAGTCAGGTTATTTGATTGAGCTGTTGCCCCATCTGCTCGACTAAGCCAGGATTCTCTCTCCGTACAAAATCCAGTTCGGCCCGAAGGCTCGCCATCTCCCCTTCGAGCCGCTCGCAACGTCCCAATTCTTCCCGCTGACGAAGAAAAGCCTCATGATGAAACATCGAGGCCTGCAAACATGAAAGGAAATATGGCAGTTAGTCGAAGTTTTAAAGTGCAAAATAGTGAACGCCAGATAAGGCTTATCAGAAACTTACCCTATTCAATGCTTGCTGAGCTTCGTTGAACAAGCAGGGTACATCCACCTTATTCATCTTAGCCTGATCTTCTTCGATCACCAAACACCGAAGAGAGCTAGCCACCCCTTCAGGAGCAGAAAGAACCTTAGCATCTTCGGGAATGGCGAAGGTTATGATCCGCTTCCGATCAGGATCCGAACTCGGAGCAGGAAATCTATCGACCAACTTCGGACCGAAAGAAACCCTGCTCGTACCGGTAGAGGGACTTTTCCTCGGCACTTCTAGGTTACCGAGCCCAAAGGTATCCTCAACAGACGCCGAATCCAAGCAATCGAAGATACCTCGGAAAGGACCTTCCGGTACATGGCTCCTGCCCGGGGAATGTCCTTTTGCGGCTTGGGCCTCGTTCAGGGTCGACTCTTAGAAGGAAGGGGAGTCTATCATTTATATGGGACCCGAGATCCCCTGCGAAGCCCCTCTCACATCGGTATAAGCCCCAGCTCTTGGCCCCATTTTGGAGCCCTCGACTCGATGAAGGTCTGTTTCATTAGGTCTTTGCTCGGGGACTCCCCGTCCTTCAGTTCGAGACGGCTCGTTACCCAAAAAGTCAAAATCTTCATCTTCCTCAGACTCGTATCTCAACCGATGAAGTGAGTTCGAGGATAGTATTGGGTCATCAATGCTGCTCTTGGGCTTACGAGCTATCCTTTTCCTCGGTCTCGATCTCTCGGGTTCAGAAGAACTGGGGGCTTCTTTCCTCTTTTTCTCTTTCTCCTACTCTGAAGCAGGGGCTGGCAGGGAACCTCATTACTAGGGGACCCTGACCTCAATTCAATGTCCTTTGATAAACCTACAAATGAAGAGTAAAGCAAATTAGAAATCAATAACATAAGACGCTGAGTTCGAACTTAACCAGTCTCACCATGGTGTCGGGCCTCCCATCGGCCCTTCGAGATCTCGCGCCAGACACGTTCCGAATAGGTTCTTTGGGACACTACTCTTTCGACCCATTCCTTCAGATGAGGAATTGCAGCAGGCATACAGGATACTGCTACTTCATATGGAACTAGTTAGTAAATAACGAAGGAAAAAATATTGAACAAGTTGAAATATGGGATAATACTTACGGTTCATGTTCCACTTCTCGGGGAACGACATGTCTTCAGCCGGAATCAGGTCCGATGTTTTCACTCGAACGAATCGGCCCATCCAGCCTCGATCCCTATCCTCATCAATGCTCGAGAAGGGGCTTTGCTTGCCCGACGAGCAAGTTTTATTAATCCCCCTCGGAAGAGTCGGGGACTGTATAACCGTAGAAGGTGATCGACGGTGAAAGGGAGCCCGTCGATCTTGCTTACAAAAAAGCAAAAGAGAATGACTATTCTCCAGAAAGAAGGGTGGATCTGACCCAACGTTACCTCGTACCTTTTGCAAAAGGCAATAATAACAGGGTCCAAAGGGCCTAACGTGAAAGGATAAATGTAAACACTTAAATAACCCTCCATGTGGGTGGTGATCGCCTCTTCCGGTGCAGGAACGACCACGCACTTACCGATTCAATTACAATCTTCTTTAACCTTTTCAAGGATTTTGTCCGTAATTGAACAAATATACCTAGTGACCGGTTCACACCGGCCCGGTACTGAAGAAGTCTTATCTACTTTAAAGTCGGTACTGATCGAACATCCAGTTGGTATGAACGCCTTCAAAGGAGGTTCAACCGATGATTTCCTCAACATCAACAGTCTGAGGATCTTCAGTAGGTTGAGAAGAAGAAGGGGTCTGTCTCTGAGGAACGGATTTAGAGGTTTTCGCCATTGTTAATTAGGAGATAAAGAAGTTAAAAGATGCAGGAGTGAGATCAGAATAAAAGGGAATCTCTTGCGAGAAAACTTAGAGAATTTGAAGAAGAGAATGATTTAAATGTTCAGATTGCGTAAACTCCTGAAAGTGAAGACAGAGAAGGTTATTTATATCCCCTCAAAAGTTGGCGGTTCACGTCCCAAAGTGACGAAGCATTAATTAGCATATACTGATGTTGCAGAGGTTTGTCCCAAGTTTGTCTCTGAAGAGACATTTTCGACGCGTACCACGTATGTCACAGTTCCACCGTCATTTATCAATATGATGATTCGTTTCTTTTGATGGGACGCTCGGACTTCCGTGCCACACGCGTCATAAGTATGTCGCCATTTAACCTAATCAAAAAGTTGCGGCTCGTATCGTTTTTCATCATTACTCTCCAAAAAATAAGGGGACTATCTGTATGGGGTCGAACTCGGACCGCCTACACAGGGACGAATCGGGCTTTAGTTTATACGGTTGATATCAATCGTAATTACTGTTCGATAAATCGAGATCAAGATTGAAGAGCGAGACCGAATAACATCGAAGCAGGAATATCGAGGTATCTAATATCGAAGGTCGAGACCGAACAACATCGAATCAGAACTTGAAACCATGACTCCCGAGCTGAACCTATTGAGCTCGATTCTGGGAAATGCCCTAGAGTAAGTTATCAAATTTGAATGACGAAAGAACCAGAAATCCCGTGATAAATAAGCATCTCGGCGAAAATCACGGCACCAATCAATAAGACCGTTAAGTTCAGCAAATTAAGAGATATTTTACCTTGTAAACAAATTCTTGCCTTGTATAAAAGATTCTCCCCACGTTATATAAAGGGGCAATGTAATCATTCTAAATCATCTCACGAAACAATTATCAATACATAGAAAAGAAGTCTGCTTTTATTATTACTTTATTCGTTTGATTTCATTCATATTTGTTGTTCATCTTGGAGAATCATTCAAGGCCAAGACTATTCAAGGCTTGTGGTTTGCATTTCTTCTCTATTTATTTACTGACTTTAATCTCCATTATATTATTCGTTATTTGTATCAAATCAAATCACGTGTCCTTGAAATCACGTACAAATTCAATTGTTATCCGAAGTCAAGGGTAAACAAATATAGCTCTCCAACCTAACATATAATCTCTTCATGATTTTTGTGCTTAGCTCGAAAAGTGACAAATTCGTATCTAATTTGAATGTTCCTAATTTTTACTTATTTTTTTAATCTTAAAGTTCTAAATATTAGGACTTCCTATGTAATTCAAATAAGAAAAGATTTAATAACTAAAAAATCTTAACAAATTTTAAAATATTAAATATTAGGAAGATTATTAAATGATTATTTTATTCGGCATGAACTCTATTTTTAAAAAATAAAAAAGGTGAATAACATCTCGTTAATAGCTTTCGCGCTTTTAATATAAAAATAATATAATATAATATGATATAATATAGAATAAATAGATTTAGATAGTACCCAAAAACTAATTTTGTTAAAAAAGAGGACTAATAATTGCAAAATTAAGAAAAAAGAAAAATAAAGAAAAGATGCTATCCAGGTCTGCGGGATCAGAAAAGCAAGAGCGCCGAGAGGGGAGAAAAAGAGAAGGGAGAGAGAGAGCAGAAGAGAGGGTTTGGGTTAGGCTCGACGCACAAGTCTTCCCTCCCTAAATTCCCCCATCCACCTCCCTAAACCTTACTCAATTCTTTGACAATCCAGAAACTCGAATGATTCTTCTCTTTTTCTGCCTCTATTATTTACTTGTAGCTGATGCGTTGTTGCTTACTTTGAAATATTCCCAGAAAATCAAATAAATTATTATGTGTGTGTGTAGATTGGTGTTTTCGCAAAAATAAATATGAGTAGTCAAGTGCCTCCAGCGCCCAGGCGCAATAGTTTGGTACAGAAACGAAACATATCAACTGTCAAGAAATCTGTGAATCAATCTGAGAATGGTACTAGCCAGAGCAAGCCCTCTTCTCCACCTCACTCGTAAGCCCTATTCTCTTTTTTCTCTGATTTTCATATAAAATTTTGGTTTATATTTTAAAGCATATTTTGGAAGTCAAACCCTTTCGGTAGCGATTACAATATCTTTTGCCGTTTCTCTTTCGAACTTTTTTTGCACAGGTTATAACCTGCAACTTATCCATCAGATTTTTCTTCAGAGGTTTACACGCTGTATCTTATCATCCATCTTTCTACTTTTTTTTTGTTTTCCAAGGATGAATCAATCTGAGAATGGAATTTTGGCTTATAGTTGAAAGCATTGTGAAAGTCAAACCCTTTTGGTGGGGGGTTACAATTTCTTTTGTCTTTTCTCTTTCGTGCCAATTGGATGCAGAGTAGTATATAAAGTTTAAGGATCAAGCTTTATTTGCTTGTCCATTCAGATTAATAATGGTTTTTGGTTATGTAAAATTGGTTCAGCTTTCTCTACGTGAACGGAATGATATGATCTACTTACTAATAGAGCGGTGTCTGCACTTAATGGATATACGTCTGAACCATAGTAACTGTTTTTGTTTCAAAAACAGAGTCGTGGTGTAGAGTTAGAATGTGAGATGTTGAAGTCAAACCTTCTTTCTGCAACTGCAACTTATCCATCAGGTTTCTTTTCAGAGGGTTACAAGCTGTATCTTATCATCAGTGTTTCTACTCTTTTTTATCCATGGATGAAATTGCTGTTGTAGTCTTTTTTCCCTTCAATAGTTCATTAAATTGAGCATTTTGGCCTTTAGCAAACGCTTACAGTTATCTCCGAAAGGCACAGAGAGGATTTGTAGACGATGGAAAAATACTAGTCAACTCTATTCCTATTTCATGTTCCAAAAGTTTAATGCTTGTGCACATATATCTGAGTGATGTCAAGAAAAGGTACGAGAAACTCTGTGATGATTATTCCAGAAATAGGGGGAAAGTCTTGGACGGAGGGAGTATGTGAGCAAGATTACTAAATTTATCGAGAAAGGTATTGTTCAGAGTGAAAACTTAGAGCAAGATCAAAGAAAGTTGAGCTACGATCAAGTGGCTCAGATTAAAGGATGGTCAATGACGATTTTAAGATTTTGGATGGAGAAGGGTTGGATGGTAACACTTTCTGGATTGACAAAAGATCTATGAAGTCCAGAGTAGATTATCTGCACATGCTTAATCGGATTTTGGAGATTCCACCACTGTTATCCTTAGTCATTTAGAGGTTCAACAATGGGCTGAAAAAACTAGACAAATTCAGGACAAGGTGAAAATCAAGGAGCTAAATAGAATTCACTTCATGTTTGAGTTCCTTCTAGAATTGTAGAGAGAACTAAAATGAGGAGTTGGGTTTTTAGCAGCAAGGAGTGTTGTCCTTAACAAACTTCAAAGAAGGGGGTTTTCAGTATGCAATAGGTGTTTCCTTCAAGCAGTTCCCTGGACAGTAACAGTCATGTATTTTTGGCATTGTTGCTATACCTGGCAGATCTGGTCTATATTTGTAAACTATCTCGTGTTGGCTTCTATGATCATCGGCAATAGAAATAGAAATGAAGCATTAATACTTACCAACTTGAAGCGCAGATTGTGCACTTCGTCTCCCTTAGTTAGTGCTTTAATGTAGGCGTCAAGGTTCTAGGCGTGTGCATCTTCAACCATGGGCTGTCCTTAAGAGCGTCGCACCAGACAATAAAAAGTTGACAAAGTGATACATTAATAGTCTAGATTATGCCATCACTGGATTTTTAGTGATTAAGAATAAGAAATTAGATATTTAGTATAAGAAAACTAACCATTAACAACCTAAAACTACACCTTTTCATCTAAATCAGAAATATAATGTGGCTTTTCAACTTGATTGACATGATTTTAACTGCATATATATAGTTCTTAAAAGGGTAGAGTACTGCATATATATAGCTTAATTATAGTATTTCCATGCTTAAGTCTGAATAATTATTGATTGTGTTCATAGTTACATTTTCTTGCATTACATTTCTTATTTTTTTAAATCTTTTCTTCGTTGGTGCTCTTCTTCGCTAAAACCCACGCTTTAATCGTGCTTTGCGCTTAAAGTCGCCACAGACTTTGGTGCTCTTTTTCGCTTTTTGCTTTTGAGTACTCTGGTTCGGAGTAAATTGGTTAATCCCATTGGATGTGAGGAAGCTAATAATATATTGGGGAGAGCAGAAGGTTGACACCGGGTGCAAAAGGATTTGGAAGACGATCCGCTCATGCATCATTTGAACATAACTGTGTGGATCAAAAGAAACGGTAGATGCTTTGAAGGAAGGGCAGACTATATTTCTTTTGTAAAGCTTAAATGTTTACAAAATCAATATATTTTGGTGTACGAGCAGCAATTTTAGATAGCATGCCAGAGTTTTTGGACTCTCTTAGTCAATAGGGAAACAGTTCCTATCTTTCGTACTTTCTCTAGTACCTTCTTGGTACTGATTTACTAATAATTTTTTTTCCTGTTAAAAAAAAAATATTACCTTTACCTTTTAGAAAAAAAGTTTCATCAAATTTGAAAGAACTCTTTTGGTAACAAGACAGTTGTTTGGCTTGTCTGTTGGAGGGAATGGTATAATTAACATAACATTAGAGTGTTTCTGCACTTTTATGGTAATGTTTATGCATGGCGGTAGAAGGTTTTTTATGCATCTAGATGCTGAGATGTGTGCGTTTAGGTCTGTTGCTGGGGAGAGAACAGTGAAGAACCTGAGGTTATCGAAGGCACTAACAATTCCGGAGGGGACCACCGTGTCTGAGGCATGTCGGCGGATGGCAGTGAGACGAGTTGATGCTGTTCTGCTAACTGACGCAAATGCCTTACTCTCGGGCATAGTAACTGACAAGGTCTTCTGAAATGATCATTTCTTGCTCTCTTATTTTATTTTCTTATTTTATGTTTTTGCTTTTGTGTATTCAAATGTTCAGTTTACTGCTTTTTTAAAATGATTTAATTTTAGGGTTTATGTATCTCTGAAGACTTTAACAATAAAATGGTTGGTTCAGGAAGAAAGAAAATTTCCATTCTGTATATTAGAGAGTGTTGTATAATTAACTTTAATGAACTTGGTAGTGTTCAATGAGACCATAAATAGATAAGTAGACCAGGGAGGTTGTTATGTTGTTTTTTCATTTTTATTTTTTTTTAGTAATATTTTCTTTTAGATATGCTTATGGTGGAGGGCCTTTACCAAAAGGCTATTCCTTCCTTATCTATGAGTAGGCTTGGGAGTTATTAGGCTTTAAAAATGAAGGGAAGTGACAACTCATAGGTGTATATATGAAAGTAAAGCTAAAGACACTTGTTGCAGCATTGGAAATTAGTTGTTTCTGGCTTACGTTGTTATTATTTTTAAAATTCGGATTTCTGTGTGTAGGATATTGCGACTAGGGTTATAGCTGAGGAGTTGAGGCCTGAGCAGACAATTATCTCGAAGGTCATGACCAGGAACCCTATTTTTGTGACTGCAGATTCATTGGCTATTGAAGCCCTTCAGAAGATGGTGCAAGGTGTCTTTCTTTACATTTTATACTCTGATTTCTTTCTCGCCATTAAGAAAAGGAATCAAACAACTTTTCATACATCTAGGACTAATTTCATCGATGAATCATTCCAGAACTAATTTAGTGAGACTAGTATTGGCTTTTCTATGGGAGGCCATTCCTGTGACTAACATGAAAATTGTGAAGTTGCGATTGGGACTGGCCCATGATGGGGCATATAGCTTAAATTTACAAAAGTTCGAAGCTGCTTGGTAGCAGTAAACATTTAGTGTTGCAATGTAGGAGATAGAATGCCTGGTCAAGTTATTTGCCATTGCACACATTACGGAGAAATGCCACCCTTTTAATTATTAACACTACTATTAAGGTGATGGCAATTGTAAATAGCAATTGATTATGTTTCTTTTTCTAGGGTGAACAAAAAGCCCATGTTATCCCCTTAGTGGACTTGTCTTTTGTACTTAAGATACACGCTGAGCTAGTGTTATTAGAACTGTTAGATCCTACATCCAATGTTTAGTTGCAATCTCCACCTTGAAGTAATCTGATACAACAACCAATGTTTTAAAAGGCGTGGGCATAAGGCGAAGCATTTTACATATGCCTCAGCGAGGTGTAAGCCCCGAGGCACGGGGCGTAAGCCCCATAGGTATTTAATTTTTAATATTTTATAAAAGAATATAATTACAGTAAATATTTATAACATGTAAAATTGCATAAAAATTGAAGAAAACTATAAGTATGTGAAAAATATATATAGATGTGCTCCATCCCACAAAAAACTAGTTAAAACAATCTATGATACGTTACTTCGAAACACAAGTAACTTGAGTTGAAAAAAATAAAGTATTCTACATGGAGGAACAAAAAGGATGAGTAACCTGCAATTTGAACTTAAAACTTGCTGGTATAAAGGAGAATGAGGTTCTCTTTGTATTTGAATTTTTTTTTTGAATATTCGTTGCTTTTGGGAGACATTAGTAGACTAGCGGACAAGATAAAGAATTGGGAAAGACCATGAATTAAGGCTTCAATCAATAAAAAAAAATCTTGACTTTTAAATTTAATACATTTCAGTTCCTTTTTAAACCTTTTGAGTAATTACTAAGCTGAATTTTGAGAATTTGGGTATTATATGAAGGACTTATTCAACAATTTTTTTTTAATTTGAAAAAGTCTCTGGGGCTTACGCCTTACTAAAAAAAACGCGCCTCAAACGCCCGGGCGTAAGCCCCGAACGCGGGGCGTACGCTCTGAACGCCCGGGCATACGCCCTGAATTGCTGGGTGTACGCCTCTTGAGACTTTCGCCCTACACCATTGACTCGGGGCGTTTTTGGTGCGCCTCGCACTAGGGCTCTCCCCGAAAACGCCTTTTAAAACACTGACAACAACAACATACCTAGTGAAATCCCCACACGTGGGGTTTGGGAAAGGTGTGGTGTACGCAGACCTTACCTTGTGAGAGGTAGAGAGGCTATTTCCGATAGACCCTCGGCTCAAGAAAAGCATTTTTAAAATTAGTTTGAGAAAACCACAAGTAAAAAGTAATCTGAAGATATCTGATAAGAGACTTATTTCTTTATTCTTATTTTATTGTTGTCTTGTTTTGCTCGTATCAACAGGTAAATTTCGTCATCTTCCTGTTGTGGAAAATGGTGAAGTTATAGCAATACTGGATATTACAAAATGCCTTTATGATGCAATATCAAGGATGGAGAAAGCTGCAGAACAGGGAAGTGCAATTGCTGCAGCTGTTGAAGGAGTTGAACGGCAGTGGGGAAATAACTTCTCGGGTTAGTTGTCTCCAAGCGACAATGGTGCTTCGTGGAAGTGCTAGTTGCTGCGATCCTGTACCAAAAGTTAATTTTATGCATTGTCTCTTAGTAAAGCTCTGATTTCTGTATGTACAGTAATAATCTTTTTCATGCTTTCTTTTTATAGTATGGTCCATTTTTCTTTTGACGTCTGTCAAAGAAAAGCCCTTCACAGGAAAAATCAACTCAAAGCTGAGAATACTCTATTTTACAGCTTTAGAATCAGTAATTATTGATGCTGCTAATCTTGAATTTAAATTTTATTATCTTGGTCCACAAAAAAAAAACCCGAAAAGGGAAAAGGAAAAGACAACATGAAGTAGCTCCAACTTTATCATTAAAGGGAAAAAATAACATGAAGTAGCTGCAGCCTGCAAGTTGGACACCCCTTAAAGGGGGATGCTATGTCTTGGGGGAACAAGTCTGATATTTCATAGAAAGCTTATGAATAAGGGTGCACTCGAACAAAAACACATTCTTGTAGCATGAACTGACACCACCTTCTTCCTCTCCCCAGTTTTCCCCTGTGTGTGATGTGCCAGCTCTGGCCAGAATCAGAAGTTGCATTATTGACTATTGGTGGTCATGGATGGGTTATTAGGCATCACTCTTGAGAGGCTTAGCTGAAAATTCTCCCTGCAACTAGAAGAAAGCAAGGTTCGGGAGCATATCATACAGATTAGGATTAATAACAAGCTATCTTACAAC
>MCJB01051455.1:15586-29175 GCA_002018475.1 Nicotiana obtusifolia | reverse complement strand
AAAAAAAAAAGAAAAAAAAACCCCACCCAGTAGGTGCTGTACGTGAGGGACAAGATTCTATTACTAATTACCTGCAAGAAATTAGCAGTTACTTGCACATATGTGAGGCTACAGTGTATCTCTGTTCAGATTTATTATTTATTGCAGGAGAGTTGCCAAGTATAGCCAAGGGATACTTGAGATAGTGCAATTCAGGAACACCTAGTATTTTTTTAACTTTCTTTTTTCAATTTTAACCTTTTTTTCGTTATTAGAGTGGGCTAGAGATAGCCATTACATTGAACCACTATTTGTTAGAGAGTTTTGATTGATACATCAGTCTTATCTTCGGGTCTGCAACCAAATGCTATAATATCGATGTTTGTGATATGCTTTTTGTGGATTTGTTTGGCCTTACAAAGACCATTACTTATGAATGGAGTAGAGAGTGTGTTCTGTGTGTGACTTTGAAACAAAGTTGATGAGTATTTGTAGATGTGTATCCAAGTTTGCTTAGCTGACATGTTCTAGTGATATAAGATGTCTACACTTGATACTTGGTCAATTTGCATTCCTCTCAATTTGTTGCTTGCAGCAGATTGTTCCTGATTACTTTAAGCTCCTAATAAACTTATACGTCCGGGGTTATGGCTAACCGTCTTATGGTTTCTGCGTCTGTTTCAGCTCCATCTGCATTCATAGAAACATTGAGGGAGCGGATGTTCAAGCCCTCTTTGTCAGCCATTGTTTATGAAAATACTAAGTACAACTAACTTCCCTACTTCATCTTAAATTTGAGAAGGATGTGTTAATTGACTTTGAGTACCTGAATTGGAACCTTGTTATGTCATCAGGGTGGCAATAGTATGCCCCTCAGATCCTGTGTATGTTGCTGCTAAGAAGATGCGAGAATTACGGGTCAACTCAGCTATAATTTCAGTTGGAAACAAAATTCAGGGGATATTGACGTATTTACTTTTTCCTCAACAAGCTTCAATTCTATGTACATTTACTAATGTTATTATCTTCTCATGCCCAAGCATTGGCGATTATGTAGTGCATAGCTAATAGATGCCTGCTGGTATTGTGATGCAGCTCAAAAGATATTCTTATGCGTGTTGTAGCACAAAATCTATCCCCTGAGCTGACACTGGTGGAAAAGGTTTTGTTTTCTCCTTATTTCTAGCAGTCTAATGAGAGTTCTAATATTTTTTGCTACTTCACTGTTTTTAAAAGCAAAAAGTGCCAAAAAAGAAAAGCGACAAAATCCATGTGCCTTAAAACGAAGAACGAGAAGTGAAGCACAGACTTGTTACCAAAAGCAAAATACTGCTGAATGTAGAAGATTCAGTACTTACAATAATCAAAGTGCAATTACAATTACTAATCTTAGTATCTAAATAATGATTTCAACAGGACCATCAAAAGACAACTTCAATCAGAAAAATGAAACTTTCATTTCCAATTTAATCACCTCTGAAAATAATTAATTTGTTTGATCTTGCCAAGTTCACTTGATTGGGAAGGTTGTACTGTGGCAGGGATGTGAAACATAAGGATCACAGTGAATTGCAGTTATGTCTCTTAGGTAAAGATGGGCGGGACAAGTCCCTAACTATTTTATTATTGTTAAAGCTCCATAGGATGTATTTCGTTGTTAAATAGGTGACCTGATAGTTGAGGAAGTAACATGATGTTATTTGGTACTTATGTATATGGCTTGTTGGTGCATATTTTGAACATTAAGAGGATGCTGGATCTGAATTTGACTTATAATTCTTTAATTAACACCAAACATCCTTCTCATGGAAGTTCTGAGGTGCTCATTCAGATTCATTACTGGCAGCTGAACTTGCTTTTGGAAGTTCCCTCATTGCTCCATCTACATGGTGGTCTTCATTGCTGGACTTTTTGAACAACTTATTTTCGTCTTTTACTCTTTTGACATAATTAATATGTCCTTTTATTCAAAACCCCAATTGTCGCATCCCTTCTCTCCTATTTCACAGCTCAGAACACACCCTTCTTATAGAGATAAACGCTCTTTAAACATCTTTTTAACCCGAAATGGCTCGGAGAAGAAAGATTTGTTTTGGTCTACACACCGAAACTTATAATATTTGAGATTATGAGGGATCACAAATGATCCTGTTTTTGCTCACTCTTTAGCCCCTATGTCTCTTGTCCAAGGAGAAAGCGTTTTGACTAAGTCATATTTATAGGTAATGACACCAAACCCTGAATGCGCAACATTAGAGACAACAATACTTGAGGCTCTGCATATAATGCATGATGGGAAGTTTCTGCACCTTCCTGTTCTAGATAGAGGTGAGCTTTTGCTTCTTGACATTCTGATTTTAATAGTGAAAAGTGGTTTCCACTATCAAGTTTAATATATATTTTTGCAGATGGATGTGCTGTCGCCTGCATAGACGTGTTGCAGATAACTCATGCAGCTATATCTATGGTAAACTTCCAATTGCTTCTTGTGTTATATGTCTGGAAAGTGGTGACATATGAAATCCTTGTTTGAACTAGATGGAAGATAGGAAATGATTCTCGTCATGATATGGGCCACTTTTGCATGTATCGTTTTGTACTATGCTGCTTTGATACGGATGTGCACACGGGAACAGATCCAGAAGTCGGATTTGTCATCACCTAAATTAAATCTTAGGTTCGCGGATACGGTTAGGAGTATGGGTAAGGGTGTCAAGATATACTACACAAATGTATATTACGACATTTATAAGTATATTTTTTGCCAATTAATTTAAATTATTAAATTAAAGCTAGTATGATTAAATTCTTTCTAGTGCTTCATTGTGAACATATATAGACACAAACTCAAAATCAAACCAAATACCCGATCAACCTATACTCAGCCATAGTCGTAGTAAAAGCACCCAAGTTAGGTTGATTAAATTTAGTGGGGTCTGACACCCACACCCAAATCGTGTCAGGACGATACGATTCCTGCAAGGATTTTGATTAATCTTAGCAACATAGATTTTTGCATTGATCAATTTCTTTAAGACTTAAATAAATAAAAAGGGGTATATGTGCAAAGCCAATTTCCTTGGTGAATTATCACTCCCTGTTTCTTGTGCTGTTATTATTATTATTTTTTTTGAATAACCGAGAAATCCCTCTGGGCTGACCCTTAGGATCAACCGCAACCTTCGAAACTTGGGGTAATGGGCCCACCCGTCTACCCTTCTTCACTTAAATACAGACTTTATTCACATGGCGAAGGCCTCGAACCTATGACCTAAGTCACAAGTCCCTCAACCTTTGTTACTTGAACTAAGCCTTGCAGGCCACTCTTTGCTTTTTTTTTTTATCAACTAGTGACCAAACACTGTTTTAACCTGTTTGTTTATTTCTTCATGGGTTGTCCAAGTGATTCCTTAACATTATCAGCACCAGTTAATTTAGTTAAAGCAGAGAAGCCCTATCTAAGCTGCAAGTTTGATATAGCAATCCCATCAAATGCATTTGAAAGATTGCTTCAGGAAGTGGCTGTTCCCCTGAGACCAATTGTTTCAGGTTTAATATGGTGGGCATGCAGATTGGTATGCAATTATATTGATGTTCTATATTAGCGTGTTTCATTGGTTGCTGATCCTAGAAATTCTATTTTTTGTAAAACCTATCGTGGTTATATAGGTTATATTTTCTGCATTAGGCTCCTATTCTAGAATGTATCAACTCTACGGAGGGCTCTATTTTGAAGTGGGAGAAGGCACACTTGCTGTATTTTTTTCCCAATGTTTCTAAGTATATGGTTGTTGTTTCTGAAAAGCGAGTTAATCAGAGTCCAGATTTACATGAAAATTGGTCAAACCTTCAAATAAAGCCTCAGTAAGTGAATTAGGACTTGCATCTATGAGGACATAATGTACCATAGTTTTTTGAGGAAGGAGTGCAATACCGAGCATGCTGTCTTAAATTTGCTGTTTCCCTAAGGTGGAGAGCAGCTCTGGTGCTGTCAATGAAGTGGCCAATACTGTGATGCAGAAGTTTTGGGATTCGGCACTTAACCTGGAGCCACCAGACGATTTTGATACGCTCAGGTATTTTTGCTTCCTACATGGTGTTGCTTTCATGACTCTGGGCATATAAAACTAATTTGCTTATCATACAGTGAGATGTCTATGTCTCAATTGATGATGTCAGAAGGGACAGAAGCTGGAAAATCTGGATATCCATCTTTGGGTCTTGGAAATACATTTGCTTTTAAATTTGAGGACCTTAAGGGTCGTGTCCACAGATTTAGTTTTGGTGAGTGCTGTATAGACTTCATTACATTGTGCACTAGGAAAGTTAGTCAGCATTTTGTATAGGAAGGCTGTATCGTTGAACTTAATTGATTTTCCTTCACAAGTAGATATACTCCTTCCTTTACAGTTCGTGTTACATTTCTTTTTAGTTTGTTTAAGAAAGAATACCTCATTTTTATATTTAGTAACTCTTAAATTCCAACATACCCATTTTTGTTGTGAACAATTGCTTTTTGCAATATATAATGCTTTCACTTTTATAAAGCTGAGTTGCTTTGGAACTCATTTAGATATCTTCCAGCAACTGCACTTAATACTCCCTCTGTTCCAATTTGTATGGCATTGACTCGGCATGAAAAAAGAAAAGGACTTTTGAAACTTGTGGTCTTAAATATGTATGTTTGTGTGCTTATAAGACTTTTGAAACTTGTGATCTTAAACATGCCATCAGAATTTGTGTAGTTATAAAAGTTTCTCATTAAGGGTTGAGAAGTTTAAAGTTGAATAATAAGCAAATAATACCACACAAATTGGAATGAAGGTATCAATATTTGAAGTTTCCGTTTTATCATGAGAGTATCATATCCCTTTCCATTGGAGAATGTAGTCTGTAATTTTTGGTTGAACAGGCAACAAGTTTCCATGGATATGATTAAAATAAGTGTCTGATGGGAGAAAAGGTTTTATGTTGGAAATGTTGCATTTTTTAAAAGCTTCTAAAAAGCTAATATTAGCAACTTGAAAACCTAAAACGAGTTTCGCCCTATGATATTGACTGGAATCCTGCCATTGAGTAATCTTCTCTTGTTTAGGGTTGTGCTTTTACAACTACACTGCAGGATTCAAGGTGGCTTTAACGAGGTGGATTGTTTTCTAAAATTTTAACTTCCAGTAAAGTAAATTTAATTATAAGATGCAACACCAAAGCTTTTACTGCATAGGAATTCCCCCTACAGTCTTTAGAGGTTCTGTTCATGCACTAATTTAACTTAATTCTTAGAGCATGCATCTGACCCTCCGCTTTTTCTTTCTCAGGCTCAGAGAATTTAGTGGAGCTTGTTACTGTGGTTATGCAAAGGTTAGGTGCAGTAGATGAACAAAATCGTCCTCAACTTTTGGTAGGTGTAAATGAAAATCTTTCTTCCGCCTTGATGAATTTACCTTCTGCTCTTCATGTGGTAAATGAGGAGATGAAGATGGTATGAACTTTTTCTATCCTTATTGCAGTATGAAGACGATGAAGGCGATAAAGTTCTGCTGACAACTGATAGTGATCTTGTTGGTGCAGTTAACCACGCCAGATCAGTGGGACTAAAGGTATGATGTCCCTTGTTATGTCGAATACATAGACAGCCCCCTAAAGTTGGCACTAATTTTTGTTTGGACACCTCTACTGACCCTTGTACCTAGTAGACACTCCAACACTCACCAAAATGTACCTATTAAACATAAAGCGTTGACATGGCATAAAGAGTGATTCTCACTACATTTAGGCGCGTGAATGTTTACATTTTGCTGACATTGCTAAAAAATTACCACTTTCTCCCCTCTCTAACACATCTTGTTCATCTGGCTTCTTTCTCCTTTCTCTCCATCTCCATCTACCATTTTGGTCACCATCCTTCTAATTATTTTCTTATTTATTAATCTTCATCGTGTTTTTAAATAAAACAAATTCCATCAGTTTTTCTCCGCCAAAATTTCTAGTTCCGCCCACCCCATTATGAATATCCCCTTTCTGGTGATTTTTCTGATGATGCTCGTTTGCATACATCAGATTCTGGTTTGTTGCAGAGTTCTCTTTCTGCTCCTTATCAGAAGGAAATCGACAACCACAAAGACTATCATGATCCCAAAAATATAAATCGTCGTATAAATCATCAAAACAGTGAAAGAACGAGAAAGAAACGACATAGTAATCTGGAGGAACCAAAGAATGCACACGTTAGCTTTTGCACCCAAGAATGGAAAGGGAAATGGATCTGCTATATATGGAGTAAACATATACTATGCAAGATTGTTCTGTTCAGATGTTCTAGTATCGAGTAAAATACTCCGCCAAATACACCCAGCGCCTTATTAGATCTTCTACTGCCTGTTCTGTTTCTGTTTCTGTTTCTACTTCCCGGCAGCTTTGAAGAAGAAAAGGTCGGCAAGATTTGATATTCCGATCTCTAACGTCTTTGTTGTACTAGACTCATAGCTATTATGTTTATTTCAACAGAAGATGGATGAAGAAGAAAACAAAGAAAAGCCCAAAAAAAAATGGAGAAGAAAAAGAACAATGAAAACGACGAACGGAGGGGGGGCGTTCGTCGAGTAAGAAATTTTTTATTTTATGGCTAAAACGCCTTTTGCCTTTCTTTTTCAAATTTATTTGTTTGCTTTTATTATTTTACGCGTGGCGCCCCATTAATTGGTTCGTTTTTTCTTGTCAGCAGAGTAAAAATAGTGCCCTACTTTTTTAAGAAAGAATGTGGCTCAGGTGTTCAATAGGTACACCGTAGTTTGTTGGAATGGCTAATAGGTACAAGTTCAAGGCTCAGTTGCGGTGTACAAATGAAAATAAGTGCCAATTTTAGGGGGATGTCTATGTAGTTGGCCTATGTTTTTCCTATTGCATCGACTTCCATTAAGTTATGGTTGTCAAAATTGCGGGAGATCCTGTGTCACGAGCAACTGCTTCCCCTTGTTAATGAAGTTGTAATCATATTCCCGAGAGAATTTTATGAATAGTCGGATTAGGCAGAGAAATGAATTGTCATGTGAATAATTTTAATACCAACTCGTATGTAATTAACAAGTGTTTTGATTTTCTCGAAATTTTTTCTTTCCCTTTTAGCATCAAAACTCTGTGATGATGACCAGAATTCCCTCAGGCAGCTATTTCTGTCAGTGGATGTATACAGGCTTTGTGGACAGTTTGGTCATAGCATTCTTATTTTCATGACTGCTACATTTCTTTTGCAGGCCTTAAGATTGCATCTAGACTACTCTGATGTAAACCAAGAAAAATCGGCGCCAGAATTGAGTACTACCTCTGTCGAGAAAGATGGATGGGTTTCACTGCACATGGGGATTTTTGCCGGCGCTGTTGTGCTAACTAGTGTTGGTGTATTTGCCTACTTGAAGCGCACCAATACATGGTAAGCCAATTTTTAAGGATTCTATTCTGCTGGAAAAGCTATAGATCATGCAGACTGATGTGTGAAGTTCCGAAACTTTGCTGTCGGCAATATGAACACTTTTACTATTAGTAGAGAAGGGCAGTGTTTGAAGTGATCCAAACATGCTGATATAAGAGTAGCTACAATCCTGCTCCCTAATGCCAACTGGTTGAGAAGGGAAAAAGGGGAGGAAAAACGAAAAGAAAAGGGAACTAGAGGAGAATTCGTCAGTCCTAAGTTGCAGCAACATTATTCTCGTTGATATGATACGTGTTATTTATGGTCAATTACTGCTGTAAATTGGAGTTTTTCCTTGTAAAATCAGTGAATTTAGGTCTTTTTAGTATTATTACTGGAGTCATCCGAAGTTTGAGGGGATGCCTCATAACTCGAATACTGTAATCTGTAAATCATTTAATAGCATGCGTCTTGGTGCTAATCTTCTTTATTTAACACTAGTATTTTTTAATTTAGTAAAGAAGAATTTGCATTCAGTACGAAATCTGGTATACGAAAAAATCGAAAAAGAAAAAAGTTAGGGAAATTATCAATGGTGCAAAACCTTGTTAAGAAAACTACCAATTGCGCCTCTTGACATTATATCAATCTGCTGCTGACCTATAAAATGCAAATATTTTATAACAAAAAATTATTCAAGTCAGGGTCGTAAGATACAAAAAGGGAAAGCTAGATACTATTTCTTAATGGAGTATCTATCATTTACTATGACAAAATTGTACGCCAGAAGTTGATTGCCCACAAACTCTTTCTTACAACTTCTTCTGTCTACAGTTGTTTAGGTTGCATCATCAGAGATTTCAGACACTTGAGATCTTGAAGGGTTAAGATCTCGAGTAAGAGATAAAATATTAGGTTTGAAAGGTATATAACATATATTGAATATCCTTTGTCGGGAATATTTTTTTACTTCTTTCAAATTTAAAGAATCCTTGGTGTTTATCCTTTAATCCGGATAACAATTGAATTTGTTCGTAGTGCTAAGGATCCGTGGATCAGTTTGATACAGTGCAAAGTATAATGTAAATGATTAAAGGACAATAAGCAAAAGGAAATAGCCAAACCACAAGAATTAAATAGCTGGTGATGAAATGTAAGAAATAGGCAAGCTTAGTGAACAGTAAAAATGGTGATGAACAGTAACTCTATCGGTATTTTCTCTCAGATCGCATCGTCCCTTACAGTGATGGTTGCATGCTCTTCTTATAGGTAGCTAAAAGAGTCCTAAACATGGTAAAAGTGTAATTACAAAGTAAATCCCTTGAATTACGGGATGAAATATCCTGAAATGATGCTTTAACGTCTATAACGGTTGAGATATTTGCTCCCGGCGAAATATCCGGAATCCGCGATATATCCGGTTCGAAACTGATTCCTTGTCACGAGATGCCCCCTGGCCGACCGATATCGGTTGCCCCATTTTGGCTGCTCCAGCCTCTGTGTCCGATTTGTTGATTTCGGACCGGGGCAGCCCGGCCTCGTATTGCGCCCGGACCTGACTTCACTCGATGGTATCCGACCTAATACAGATAGTCCCCTCATTTATTGGAGAGTAAGGACAAAAAACGACATGAGTTATCAACCTTCGAATCTTTTGGCTAAGCAATCGATATCTCCACTAAACGTGACGCGAAAGCAAAGCTGTCAAAATCGCTTATCCCCAAAAAGATCCTATGTGTGACGGCAACGTTGTAATGCACACAACCGTCGATGTAGGAAATCATTACCTGTCGCTTCCGCAGAAACTTGTACCTTTTTAATGCATTTAATGCGTGCATTTAATGCCGCTCACCTCGTGCTTCGTGCCAACGCTTTTTGGGAAAGTATAAATACTTCCTTCCCCTTTGAATCAGTCTGTTTGTCTTCACGCTATTAACCACTTTGCTTTTTTCGACCTTTCTTACCAGAAAAACTCTTAATCTTCTCTATCAGAAACCTTCTAATCTCCCTTGCTTCTTGCTACTTCAATGGCCAAAACTTCTAAATCAGTTCCCCAGAGACAAACTTCTCCCGCTCAGCCTGTTGAAGAGGCTGAGCCCATCCACACTGAAGAAACCTCTAGGGAGCCTCCATTGAAGGCCTTCATACCAGTGGGATGCTTCATAGGCTCCGACTTTAAGGTCGAGAAGCCGTCCCCGGTACCCGATCGAGGTGAACCGGTTTCAGACTATATCAGTTCGATCACCTCAAAACACCTTGAGAGGGTGAAGGCTGAGTGCCATTGGACTGATAAGGAAATAATAATACCTTCTCCCAATGAAGCCATTACCACACATGTGGAAGGGTACCTTAGTGTATATACTTACCCATTCACATTAGGACCCATAGACCCTTTGATTGTCGAGTTTTATAGGAGATACCAGGTCACTTTAGCTCAAGTCCACCCTTCTGTGTGGCGTATAGTTTATCTTTTTCGTTTTTTCATAGATAAGGTCGAGAGGGGACACCCTTTTACCCTCGACCATTTGCTTCGATTATACAGTCCCCGAATGTTCCGAGGGGGGCTGATTAAACTAGCTCACCGGGCCAGTAAGGCTCCGTTTTCGAGCATTGACGAAGACAGGGATCGGCGCTGGATGAGCCGATACGTCCGAATTAAAACTTCTGACCTGATCCCTGCCGATAATATGCCGTTCCCCGAGAAGTGGAACACGAGACGTAAGTGCTTCCCTATTTGACTTCTTTTATTACTGTCTTTCAGAGTATAACTGATGTGTTATCATGTGCAACCGTTTCCCGGGCACCGGCTGCGATCGATGACCTGATGGAATGGGTCAGGAAAATCATGGCCCAGAGGTCCTATTCCGAGCGGGCCTGGAGGGAAATATCGAAAGGTCTTTGGGAGGCTAAGAACCATGGTGAGCTTCATCTACACTCATCTTTTCCAAAACAATCAGCACCAATACTTAACATTCTGAAAATATGCTTTGCAGGTCTCTCGAAGGATGCCGAGTTGAGGTCGGCAATTAGCGGTGGGACAGTTCCTCGTCCCCTTCCCGTGTCAGAGAAGGAAGGGGGAAGAAAAGAAAAAGGGCTCCCGACCATGTTGAGCCCGAAAAGAAGAGAGGTAGAAAGAAGATGGCGGCTCGTAAGATCACGGCCCCCGATGCCTCTATCGATCTGAGTGGCGACTCAGAGGGGGCAAAGAGTCCTGAACTTGACAAAAGCCCTCGGGAAGTCCCCGAGCCCATTATGGAGGAAACCGGTGCCTCCCCAGGAGCAAATGTTGAGAGCAAGGACCGAAGATCGGGTCGATGTGCAGGAGGCGGCACAGAGATCTTCGGATATTCCCGAGATGGCGCATTCTCCCTCCTTCTCAGAGACAATCCGAGATGCTGGGATACACACGCCGAGCAAGGTGCCGGCCACAGTAGGGACCTTCGAGGAATTTTTCGACGGGGTGCCATCGGCCGATACTTTTGGCCTTGAAATCCCCAGAAGGAGTCCCCCAGCTGAAACAAGTGGAACGTCGGCTGGTATTAAGCTAGTAGATAAGTTCCCCGCACCGAGCTCGAACCCTAAAAGGAGGCGGGTGATAACCCTTGCTATCCCCGAGGACGCCCGAGCATTAGGCCCCCCGGTAGGCATAACAAGCTATCTCCACAGCTTGGCAACCGAAGAGGACCGGGCTGCGATGAACGCTGTGGACTGGGCTTGCTTGTTCAACGAAGCTCAACAGGCACTGAACAAAGTAAGTTTCCCTGTTTACCTTAAACTATATTCAATACTTTGGTTCACAACCCACACTGAAAATCTTCTGCTTGAATTTTCCACAATCATCGGTGCTTCATCACGAAGTGTTCCTTCGTATCAAGGAAGGAATGGCACAAGAGTGGGAGCGACGTCAGCGGCTTGAAAATGAATTGGCAAATCTCCGGGCCGAACTGAACTCTGCAAGGAAAGAACGTGCCTCTTGCGTTGATCGGTTGGGGAAAATGGACAACCGGTTGGATCGACTTCGGTCCGAGCTAAATGAGGCAAAAGCTGAAGCGAGCAGTTGGAGAATCAAGACCGAGCTTCTAACTGTAGAGACAACGGCTCTCCAAGGACAGGTCTCAGCAGCTCAAGAAACAATCGGAGCCCTGACTAAGGACAATGAATACCATCGGCTCCAAGTTGAATCATCCAACCAAGATCGGGTGGCCCTGACCAACCAACTTTAGGAAGCAAAGTCAGAAATCGTTGCTACTAAGGCCAAGGCTGATGGCTTGATAGCTCAGTATAGAGCCGATGCTGAAGTAGCTCACGAGTAATCGAAGGCGCTGACCGAATATACTCAATGCCAAACTCGCCTTTCCGTTCTCGAGGAGCTTCAGGCCCGTGGCTTCGATTTGTCTTCCGATGTCGCTGAGGCATCGAGAGTCGAGGATGAAATGAGAAGGAAAACATTTCCTGAAGAATACAAAGACGGCTCGGATTGACATTGTATTATTTTCTACAGCCTGAATGATGTAACTATCCCACCTTGTATGATGATATTTATTCAATATATCTCAAGTTTGTTCTTTGATTCTCATGTGTCATAATATCCTGCCTAGCTAGGATCGTAAATCGCGACCGACTAATTAATAGTCAGCCCGGCTTTAGCCTTGTAGTAAATTCAGAACACATTAATAACCGGTTAGGCCTTAGCCTTGTTCAAAGCGATAACTAACTTGGCCTTAGCCTTGTTCAAACAAGTTATCATTTGCTCTGTTTTCAACCATTAAGCTTATAGGGATCGGGGTCATGCCTTAGCAAAATTTTGGACCTTTATCAAATAGGTTAGACCTTAACTTTGTCTCGAAGTCCTGTTCTTTCAAGCTTCAATCGAATAAGAGTTTTTTAATTTGATCCGGCCTTGGCCGTAAATCGGGATTGCCAAGATCGGTCTTAATTCCCTTTGTGCTTTGTTAGCTTTAATAAGGCCTTAGCCTGGTTTGCCGGTTTCGAGGTTTGCCTTGTTAGGTCTTATCCCTCCCCAGTCTCGATGCACATCTTCCACTAATATCGGTTATTGATAATGCAAAGATAGTAAGAAAAGCCCTTAGGCTTGATAACACAATGTAGGCATTAAACGACTTTGTTAATATTCGTGTAATTGTACATCTTCATTGGTCGGAGGGGAATCAGATCGTTCTATTCGGGTACGGCTCTTCTAGCCGTTTGACCCTTACATCAATTCCTAATGATCTCTATTTTGGCCTCTCGAAATTGAAATAACAAACGAATGTAGCTAGAGTTTAATATGGTTGATCTACGGTAGCACGACATATGGCCGCCTCATTAAAAACCTTGCCGTAAAACCCAAATTGGGACAAAATCGGTCGAAGGGAAAAAGAGTGCAGCGCGTGCTTTCAGCCCTAATGTTTGGTGTTTGCTTGTCAGATATCGATCCGTCCTGTATATGTTAGCATCGATAAACAAAATAAAAAGAAAGTAAAAAAGGCAGAGTAAAATACCTTAGCAGTAGTATCTCTTCAAATGGCTCATGTTCCAGTTGTTTGGCAGCTGTTTACCATCCAAAGTCCCTAGTTTGTAAGAGCCCTTCCCGGTGACCTTCAGTATAGTGTAGGGACCTTCCCAGTTCGGTCCCAATTTCCCTTCGTTAGGGTCTTGAGTATTGGGGGTGATTCTTCTGAGCACCAAGTCCCCTATACTGAAGTGTCGAAGTCGAGCTCTCCGATTATAGTACCTCTCGATTCTCTGCTTTTGAGCTGCCATTCAAACTAGAGCAGCCTCTCTTCTTTCATCCAAGAGCTCTAGGCTAATATTCATAGCCTCTTGGTTGGATTCTTCGGTCGCGTGTTGAAACCTGACGCTTGGTTCGCCTACCTCGACCGGTATCAAAGCTTCGGCGCCGTACACTAAAGAGAATGGAGTGGCTCCGGTACTGGTTTTTTCGGTCGTTCGATATGCCCATAAGATTTCGGGCAACATTTCCCTCCATCTTCCTTTGGCGTCGAAACTAATCTTTTCTTCAGATTTTGAAGTATAGTTTAGTTGGTTGATTCCGCCTGACTGTTGCCGCTAGGATGGTAAGGAGTCGACAATATCCTTTTGATTTTATTGTCTTCGAAGAATTTGGTTACCTTGCTGCCGACGAACTACTTTCCATTGTCGCATACGATCTCAGAAGGCATTCCGAATCGGCAGATGATGT
>MCJB01051454.1:21861-50178 GCA_002018475.1 Nicotiana obtusifolia | reverse complement strand
ATAATATAAGTACGGCTTAATAACAGTAATTTGCGGAAAAATATAGTGAACCATGCCGACTACAGCCCGAACCGGGGTGTCACAAAGTCATGAGCCACTAATGAAATCCTAACAACAAAATAACTATTACAATACCTTTGGCACAATTGTTTGAAGAAAGTGGAAACAACAAAAAAAATAAAAGAGATACGGGGCTGCGGACGCCAACAGCTACCTCGTAACCTCCGAATCACCGCCCTCGTAGTAATAGTCAATGCCTCGGAGCGGAACCGTTAATGCCTGAATCTGCACACATGGTGCAGGGAGTAATGTGAGTATTTCCAACTCAGTGAGTAATACACATAAATAATGACTGAAAGTAAGAAAACACATAATGCACAAGGCAATCCATAATGAAGTAATGAAGCATCAGTGAAATAGTAAACCAGTGTAAATTCAAGTAGAAACTCCTTTCAACAGGTAAAACATGTGCATCTTTCAAGTAAATAACGTGAAGTAAAAGAAAGCACTTTAAAACTGCCCCTCGGCTCAATCATTTAAAAACAGTAAAATCTCCCCAGCTCTGGTTACCAGTTGTCATTGTTACCAACTGTAACAACCCTGGGTTCAGTATCATTTAAAACAGTAAAATCTTTCAAACTCTGGTTACCAGTTGTCATTGTTACCAACTGTAAATCTATCAAAGTCCGGTTACCAGTTGTCATTGTTACCAACTGTAACCTACAGTTGTCATTGTTACCAACTGTATTATCTCTGGTTACCGGTTGTCATTGTTACCAACCGTAACCTACAGTTGTCATTGTTACCAACTGTATTATCTACCCATCTCCGGTTATCAGTTGTCATTGTTACCAACTGTAATTATCATAATGGGTACCCTGCGCTCACTGTGGGTGGTTCAGACTCTGGGAGGGGCTTCTTACGGCCCAAGAGCTATATCATATCTCGTGGCGGCGTGCCACTCGATCCCATTTACAACATATCCGTGGCGGAGTGCCACCCGATCCATTTCAAAATCATTTGAAAACATCATTTAGCTTTCAAAACTGAGTTCAAATAATGATTCAAATCATTAACAAATACCCCCGAAGGGTTTATATAATCGGCGTGAAGCCCAAATATGATTTCAGTAAACAGTGATAAATTACCCCTGAAGGGTTCACATAACCGGCACGAAGCCCAAATATGGCTAGAAGCCCAAATCATTATATTATCAAATCAATTTCAAACAGTTATGTAGTAAAATCATTAACCGGGACGGACCAAGTCACAATCCCCAGTAGTAAACGACCCCACGCTCATCATCAAGCGTGTGCCTTACTTCAATATAGCACTACGATGTGCAATCCGGGGTTTCAAACCCTCAGAGCATCATTTACAATCATTACTCACCTCAAACCGGCTAAATCCTTAGCCCGCGACGCCTTTGCCCTTTGAATTGGCCTCCACATGCGTCGAATCTATTCAAATTCAGAATAATTACGTCACAATATGCTATGGGGACAAATCCCAAGCGAAAATAATCAAATTTACTAGAAAATCTCGAAATTAGCAAAAACTCGAGCCCCGGGCCCACGTCTCAAAATTCAGAAATTATCACCTTAACGGGTTCCTTATCTCCTCACGAGTTCAACCATATAAAATTTGTCGAATTCCGATACCGAATCGACCTTCAACCCTCAAATCTAAGCTTTAGGGTTTCCACCAATTTCCCAACTCAAAACACCAGTAAAAATGCTAAAAACAACTATAATCTTAGGTAATTCCTTCAAAATCGAGTTAGGAACACTTACTCCGATGTTTCTCTCGGAAACCCTCCAAGAATTGCTTCAAAACTTGTTTCAATTCGAGTTCTATGGCCCCAAGTATGTTTAAGATGTCCAAGACTCTTCCTCTAAGAATTTGTCCATGAAAATCTCCTTTGAATATGATTTTGAGGTTGATTTATGGTGACTCTATGTTGTTTGAAGGTGTTCTTCTTCGTGGGTATCGAAATTGGGTCTTGTAGGGCAAAATGAACACTGAGTTCTACTTAAAAGCATCAAAAAATCGGGTTAAAACGCCTTCTTCAGGTTAAAAATGCGATCCTATTTGCCAAAAATGCGGACCGCATTTCACTTTTGCGGTTCGCATTTTGGTCGCATTTTTCCCCCAAGTTTCTGCCTCATTCTGCGACCAAAATGCGGTTCGCATGTCGAATCTGCGGTCAATCTGCGATCGTAGATTCGACATGTCTGCAGAATTTTTTTCCGACACGAAAATAGGCATAACTTCCTCATACGATGTCCGAATTGGATGATTCTTTTTGCTATGGCTCCGAAATTTCGATACGGATCCAATGCTTCAATCAAAACTGAATTTGGAGTTCATTTGCATAATATGATACCACTTTTTTTTCTTGAAGGTACGACATCGACACTTTCTTGAAACGCCAAAGTTAAACTCCATCAACTATCCAAAATCCATTCGAGACCTTCGGGACTTCAACCAAACATTCCAACATGTCCCATAACATTATTCAAACTTGTTCCAACCATCGGAACGTTCAAATCAACATCATAACATCAAATTCGCATCGGATTCAAGCCTAAGGATCTCAAAATCTTCTAAATCGCTCTTTTGATCTAAACCCGACCAAACCACGTCCGAATGACCTGAAATTTTGCACACAAGTCATAAATCACATATCGAAGCTATAGCAACTTTTGGAATTCCATTCCGATCCTCGGATCAAAATCTCGCCTATCAACCGTAAATCGCCAAAATTCTAACTTCACCAATTCAAGCCTAATTCTACACGGAACCTCCAAAACTAATTCCGATCACTCTCCTAAGTCATAAATCCTCTCCCGAAACTAACCGAATCATCGGAATTCACATCCGAGCCTTCTAACTCATAAGTCAACATACAGTTGACTTTTACAACTTAAGCCTTGAAAGAGACTAAGTGTCTCATTTCTTGCCGATTTCACTCCGAATGCAACTTACTCAATTCGATCACATGAAATACGGATAACGAAGCATAATGAGGTGGAAATAGGGGTAACGGAGCGGTAACTCGTGAGACGACTTGTCGGGTCGTCACAAATACCCTCACCCATTCTTACTAAGAAACTGAAAGAAGCCTGAAAAACAGAAGAAAGGGTGGAAAGTGAGGAAGAAAGAGATGTAGAAATAGAAACGGCTTCCGGAATGAAGGGGACCAAATAGGAACAAGAGGGATCCACTGAAGAAGATCCTTATCCTTCTCCGTCCCTTTTTTCGGAAGAAAGGTAGGATCCGGACAAAATCAATGAAACGGAAGAAATACGAGTGAATGGAAAGGACAAAATAAAGGATAAATTCCACTCTCACCTTACAGAGACAGGCTATAATTGTAATTATGAATTAAAAAAATGAGGAATTTTATTCAAAAAGTTGAAAAGAGTAAGTAATAAACTAATAAAAAGACTGAAACATAAGCTAAATACAAGAAAAAATAAGAAGAGATGTGTCCGCCCCATATATATTTGATACCTTCTCCTACAATGAAATTAATAACCCCAACCCGTTAGTCATCCCATCAATTACTCGTCGTCAAAAAAATGAGTAAATTCAGCTAATCCTCTTATTCCACCAACTAAGAATCTTGTATAAAAAGCATCTATGTAAGCACGATTATATGACCAATCATATATGCCATTTATATTTTTGTCCCACAGAATTCTCTTAGGACCCTCTTTAACAAAAGAATTAATTAACTTAAAATTTTTTAAAGAAGAATAAATGGGTTTATATAAAAAGGATGCTATAAATATTCTGAAGTAAGCTATACTGACTGAAAGAACTGCATCCTTTAAAAATTCATTCCAATCCATCGAATTATTTGACTTTTGATGCAAAAGATTTATAGATGGAGATAACCATTTCGATAATATATCCAAATTCCTCCCTCTTGGTTGAAAGGAATTCCTAGAGATCCAACAAACAAAGTGGAGTCCTAATACAAACATTGGGAATAGCATAGTATTGTCTGATTCATAAGGATATGAATAAACCGCTTTATGCTCAAAATGAGCAATAGTCATAAAAGGTCATGTCATCTTTCTTCCATTTTTATCAATTGGATATTTAGTTTTTTGCAAAAAAATAAGTACTTCCATTGTTATTCATAGTTAATAAACAAGAATTTTTCTTAACTCTGTTTTTACCCCATAGAGATATTGAATAGAAGAGGATTTTTTGTTTCCCACCATAATTTTGAAAATGAATGTTTAAATGCCCTTCAAAAGTAAGTAAATAGATCTGAAACATATAAAATGCAGTTAATCCCGCCGTGGCCCAAGCTATTATTGCAAAAATTGGCGAATACAACTAACTATCATTAAGAATTTCATCTTTTGACCAAAAACAAGCAAGAGGTGGAATACCACAAAGAGAAAGTGTACTAATAAAAATGTGATTTTGGTAATTGGTACATGTTTTCTTAAACCTCACATAAGACCCATATTCTGGCTTTTAGCTGGCGAATATCCAACAATAGTTTCCATTGAATGAATAATGGACCCGGACACTAAAAATAATAATGCTTTGGAATAAGCATGAGTAATCAAATGAAATAAAGCACTTCGATAAGACCCCACACCAAGAGCTAACATCATATAACCCAATTGAGACATTGTGGAATAGGCTAAACCTCTCTTAATGTCTTTTTGAGCAAGAGCTAAAGTAGCTCCTAATAATACTGCTATTATTCCTATAACCGAGATCAAATACATTATGTAAGGTATAACTCTGAAAAGAGGAAGAAGCCGAGCTACAAGAAAAACTCCCGCCGCTACCATAGTAGCAGCATGTATAAGAGCCGAAATAGGAGTAGGCCCCTCCATGGCATCAGGTAACCATACATGAAGGAGGAATTGGGCGGATTTAGCAACTGCACCGCAAATAAGAGAACAACACATAAAGTAACAAATAAAAAATTGACTTCATTATTATAAATCAAGTTATTGAATATTTCGAATAAATCCCTATTTCGAAACTCCCTGTTATCCAATGATAATCTAAAATTCCTAATAATAAACCAAAATCCCCTACACCATTAGTTACAAACGCTTTTTGACAAGCATTTGCCGCAACAGGTCGTATAAACCAAAATCCTATTAATAGATAGGAACACAGCCTAACCAATTCCCAAAAAATATAAATTTGTATCAAATTCGAACTAGTAACTAATCCCAACATGGAAGTACTAAAAAAACTCATATAAGCAAAAAATCTCAAATAGCCTTAATCATGAGCCATATAATTATCACTATAAATAAGAACCATAATTCCAACAGTAGTGATTAATATTGACATAATAGAAGTAAGTGGGTCGATATCCGAAGTCTAAAGAAAAATCATTATTGATGATCCAAGATCATACATATTGATAAAAAGAACTGCTATTTATTTGTTGAATAGACAGGTAGATTGAAAAAATCATGACTATGCTTAACAATAAAACACTCTGAAAAGCCCACATACGGTGAAAACTTTTTGTTGCCGTTGGAAAAAGAATAAGTCCCGCTCCTATTAACATAGGGACTGGAAGAAGAATGAAAGGTATGATCCACGCATATTCATATGTCTTTTCCATAAAAAAATTTTGAATTCTTAATTAATTATTTCTGATTCACCGGATCTTACCTCTTTTGAAAGGAGTCAATAAAAAGCCAAAATATGGACTAACTTAAACTAATTTAAAACTTAAATCGAATTTTCTATTCTTACTTATTCTGAGTCGTTGCAAAATACTTCAACTATTGAAATCAAGAAGTTACAATTGATCAAATGATATGAAAGGGATTAATTACTAGTCTCTTTTGAAATAGGCCTATTTTTCTCCAAGTTTGACGAGTGAATCGAACGGGGATTCAAGTTTTTCATTTCATGAAGTAAAAACGCGGTTCTTATCTTTAAACCTTTTGAGGTATTTTATTGCATGTAAATGTAATGTGGAACCATAAATAGAAATCGAGTTTTTTTTGGATTCTTTATTTTATTTTTGATTTTTATTAAGTTCAACTAATTTCCTTTCTACAATAGCCCCGGTTAGCAAATTCTATAGGTATAGATTTTATGAGTCAAAAATAATGTGAAATAAAGATACCAGTCAATAGAGAACCTTTTTTTTACAATTATGAATGTTTTATGGAATAGAAAAACTTGAAAAAACACATATTGACCTTTTTTTATTTCCAATATTATGCAATTTTCACACATCTTTTGTCTATCTCGATAATGTTTTTATTTTAGGACGACACTATTAGCTCGAAAATAAATAGTAGTAAAAAGAATTCATTTTTAACAATAGATGTCTTTCACATCCAGCTATAACAATGAGTAATTTTTTAATATCTAAATGGCAGTTCCAAAAAAATGCACTTCGACATCAAAAAAGCGTATTCGTAAAAATATTTGGAAAAGGAAGGGATATTCGATAGCACTAAAGGATTTTTCGTTAGCGAAATCTCTTTCTACCGGGTACTCAAAAAGCTTTTTTGTACGCCAAACAAAAATAAATAAGTAATAAAACGTTCGAATAATTTGAATCAACTTGAAAAAAGAATTCAATTATTCTTAAATTATTCAATTATTATCTAATTGAATAATTTAACGATTTCCCTTTCATATTTGATATTGATTAGCTCACCAATCAATACGTAATGAAACTCGCTTCGCTTTTCTGATTGATGGATAAAATAATAGAATTAGGAAATCCTCTATTTACTGAATAATAACTTTTTTGTTGACAAAAGAATAAACAAAATTTCTATTCCAAGGTGGGGAGTTTCATTTTCCCCATCAACCTATTTGCTGAATTCCATTAAAAAAATTCTATATTTCCATTCTATTTCCATATCTATAGAAGAACGTATATAAAAACCTTTAGTGAAATTAGTGAAAGTTAAGAACTCATTGAAACTAATTGATTCTATTTTGAAATCTTTTTGTTTTGTCTAACTTTCTAACTCTTTATTTTCTCTGAATTATTATATAGATCCCCATGTATATCTTGCCCTTAACCGAATAGAGAAAATTGCTTAATGAAATTCTGTATGACTGGTTGTCAATTTTGAGCGATGCAAAATAGGTTCTTTTCTTTCTATTTTGTCTTCAAAATTCATTTTTTGTTTTAGATTTCTGAAATAAAATAAATAAGAAATAGCTGATTAAACAATGAAAACAAAAAAAAATTGCACAGTATTCCTTAATTGAGTATAGAACGGTTTAGTTACAAGAGTTCAATTCGAGGAAAGCATAAAACATAGGAAAGTCCCAGGTTAAATAAAAAAAACTAAGACTCTAAACTCAAATCTAAAATAATGAACCTTCAACTTCAAATTCCTATTTGAACAACTTTTTATTGTTATTGATCCATTTGAATCATTACTAAACTAAAATAGCTTCCTCAATCTCGACGATTGCTTATTCATAGGCTATTATGAGTTCAAGACAGGCCGCTATGGTGAAATTGGTAGACACGCTGCTCTTAGGAACCAGTGCTAATGCATCTCGGTTCGAGTCCGAGTGGCGGCATACCGTCTTCTAAAAAGGATAAACAGATCTTATAATGAATTCAATTCCCGATTTCCTTTTTAGAATTATGTAATTAAGGGACTCTTCTTTTTTAAGATTTTTTATGATATTTTCAACCTTAGAGCATATATTAACTCACATTTCCTTTTCGATCGTTTCAACTGTAATTACAATTCATTTGATAACCCTTTTAGTCGATGAAATCGTAAAACTATACGATTCATCAGAAAAGGGCATAATAGTTACTTTTTTCTGTATAACAGGATTATTAGTTACTCGTTGGATTTCTTCTAGACATTTCCCGCTAAGCGATATGAATCATTAATTTTCCTTTCATGGAGTTTCTCCCTTATTCATATAATTTCATATTTCAAAAAAAATATTTTAATTTTAAGTAAAATAACTGGCCCTAGTGCTATTTTTACCCAAGGCTTTGCTACGTCAGGTATTTTAACTGAAATACACCAATCTGTAATATTAGTACCTGCTCTTCAATCCGAATGGTTAATAATGCATGTAAGTATGATGATATTGGGCTATGCAGCCCTTTTATGTGGATCATTATTATCAGTAGCACTTCTAGTGATTACATTTCGAAAAAACAGAATACAAGAATGTGAAGTTTCCTAAGAGTTCGGCGGCCTCTCGAAGATTAGTACAGACATCTCTATACCGATCCGAAAGATTCTTCTAAATCTGCTCATGACTCGTGAGACCTATGTAACCTAGGCACTGATACCAACTTGTCACGATCCAAAACTTAGCACGTCGTGATAGCACCTACGTGGTACTACGCAAGCCAATAACTTAATAAATTCCTACACATTTAGATAAAAGATGAACTAAAACATGTTTGAATAATTTAAAGCTTTCATAAACTGAATAAAAGGGGTCAAAACTCAACTCAAAAAAATTTTCAAAATCAGGGTGTCATCGAGTACATGAGCGTCTATACAACACAAGTCTGAAAATATTGTCTATGAAAAACTAAAACTAAATACATAAAGCTGAAAGATAGGGAAGGAGAGTCAGGGTCTGCGAACGTCGGGCAGCTACCTCGAAATCTCCGAATGATCAAGCTGCTCAGATAATCGACACCCACCATGTCCGGAAACACCTGGATCTCCACACGAAGTGCAGGGTGTGGCGTGAGTACAACCAACTCAGTAAGTAACAAGACGAACTATTTAGACTGAAAGTAGTGACAAGCTTCACGGAGACAATTCAATTACAAAAAATACAATACAGGAAAATAGGCATGCTTTCAAGTTCGACATTTGAAGCCAAAACAGTTAATTCATGTCAAGTTCAATTGAAACAGGATATAGTATCTCTCAGAAACTACATGACAGTGATATAGGCCAGCTGAAGTACAGAGTAATGAAATCAAGTGCATATTCTCATAGTAACAGTCACTCAGTCCTCCCATCCACTCCAATCTCACAGTCACTCGACACTTGCGCTTGGCACTCGCACTTAGTAGGTACCTGCGCTCACTATGGGTGTGCGACTCCGGAGGGGCTCCTTCAGCCCAAGCGCTATAATAAGCCAATCGTGGCATAGAATAAAACATGCTGCGGCGTGCAATCCAATACCAATAAATATCCACACAATCAGGCTCTCAGCCCCACTCAGTCATCAATCTCTCCAGTCTCTCGGGCTCTCAATAATCATGATGATTAGCCCAAACAGCAATGATATAATGTATCAGTAAGGAACAACAGAGACTGAAATATAATATGCGAATAAAAACTATGACTGAGTACAGAGTGGCATTTTAACAAATAATTCAACATGTAACATGAACTCTAGGGTCGCTACAGTATCAACACATACCTAAGCATGATTCTAACATGATTTGCAGTTCAATTTCTATAACACATGGAGAATATACGGATAATAAGAGACTAATCAACTATACAGTTTCATGAAAGTCACAATTAATATGGTGCACGCCCACACACCCGTCACCTCAACAGAATCACATGACACAAAATTCAAGGTTTCACACCCCTCAGAACCAAGTTTAGAACCGTTACTTACCTCAAACCGTGCAATTCCTACTCCAACATGCCCTTGCCTCGCGAATCTGCCTCCAAATGCCTCAAATCTAGCCACAACAGTGCGATACAATCAACATGAGCTAAAAGAATCATTTTCATAAGAAAATACTAAGTTATTAATCAAAAGTCAAAAGGTCGACTCAAAAGCCGGCCTCTGAGCCCACGTCTCGAAATCCAACAAAAGTCACAAAATCCGGAAGCCCATTCTGCCACTAGTCCAACCATACCAAACTTACCAAAATCCAACATCAAATCGACACCCAAATCCCCAATTTAAACTCTCCAAATCCCTAGCCTCAAACTCCCAAATTACACCTCAAAACCAAACAATCTATGTGAGAAAATCAACTGGGAAACATAATTATTGCATAAATTTAACCACAAGTGATTTACCTCAAGAAACCCCTTGAAAATCCTCTCAAAAATTGCCTAATCCCGAGCTTGAAATGTTCAAAATGAAGAAAACCACAGAGCCCTCATTTTTAATACACTGCCCAAGCCTTCTCGCACTTGCGGCAACTTACCCGCTTCTGCGGTGTCGCAGAAACAACCCTTCGCCCGCTTCTGTGTGTTCCTCCGCTCCTGCGAACCATGATTCCGCTCCTGCAGACTCGCTCCTGCGAGCCACACTGCCGCTTCTGCGGACCCAGCCCCCATTTCCATTTTCGCTTCTGTGCTCCAGTCACCGCATCTGCAGCCACGCAGGTGCGGAAAGATCCCTCGCACCTGTGATCAATGCACCCTCTCCCTTCAAAATTGCATTTGTGCTTCCCCTGCCCGCACTTGCGAGCTCGTTCCTGCGACCAAAGCGCCGCAAATGCGTTTACACCAGAAGGCTTTAGCTGCAGCACCCCTTTTGACTCCAAACTTGATCCAAAAATCATCCAAACTCCACCTGAGGCCCCCGGGACCTCAACAACCAACAAGTCCTAAAACACGATACGAACTAAGTCGAGCCCTCAAATCACATCAAACAACTTCTACAAACGATGCAAAAACCTATCAAATCACGTCCGATTGACCTCGATTTTTTGCACACACGTCACAAATGACACCACGAAACTACTCCAACTCCCGAAACCCCATTCTGAGTCCAGTAACCACAAAGTCCACTCTCGGTCAAACTTCTAAATTTTCAGCTTTCGCCTTTTCAAGCCTAATTCAACTACGGACTTCCAATTCACAATCCGAACACACTCCTAAGTCCAAAATCACCCAACGGAGCTAACGGGACCATCAAAACTCTATTCCGGAGTCGTTTATACATATGTCAACATCTGGTCAACCTTTTCAACTTAAGCTTTCAACCTTGAGACCAATTCATTCCAAAACCTCTTCGGACCCGAACCAACTACCTCGGCAAGTCACATAACAACAATTAAGCAGGGAATGAACAATAAATAGAAGAACGGGGCTACAACTCTCAAAACGACCGGTCGGGTCGTTACATTAATGGAATTGCTTGTTTGAATCAAGTTAACTCATTTCAAGTTTTGACATCAGGAAAATAATGAGAATGGTTGAGTTATATCCTGATGACTTTGATAAATTTAGTATGAGTGCTCTTGAGAATTAATTTGCAAGTTATATTATTGATGTTTGTGATGTTGATGAAAGATTCTCCGACCTAATTGAACTTTGTGATCTTTCAAAAAGGTTAGTTCAGACAAAGAAACATTCAAATTATCCTCTTGTATTTCGCTTAGTGAAATTTGCTTTACTTCTGCTAGTTACTACTGCATACGCTGAAAGAGCTTTTTCGACAATGAAGTTTATCAAGAATGACTTACGAAGTCGAATGAATAATGAATTCTTTAGCGGTTATTTGGTGCCTTGTGTGGAAAAAGATATGTTTGATAGTATTTCTAATGATGCTATTATTAAAATATTTCAAGCTATGAAACCTCGTCAAGTGCAGTTGTAATAATGTACATAGTTATGTTTTGTTGATCTCATTAGGTCCTTGTAACTAACACAAGACTTGTTTTTTTTTTTCTCTTTTGAAAGTCTTGTTACTATGATCTGTTTATCCTAACACTATTTTTGTGCTAAGAACTTCTCTTTCTATTAATGAAATATGTTACCATCTAATTTATTTATTTTTGGTAGGCTGTGTATTTGATTTTTAAAATTTTTGAATCCTTTTCGCAAATATCCTGCCTCTATCATTGGCCGACATATATAGATTATACGTTGATTATATATAGTTATACATATATTATACATGAATTATATATATATTATACATCCAATGGCTATTTTTAGTTTAAGAGACTAGGTGGGCGGCTATAAAATAAGTCGTGTCTATAAAAAGCCCAAGTAGACCAAATCATCTAGCTAGGGCTTTTGCATCCATACCCGATTTTAGGGTCAAAATTGAAGTTATAGCCGCTTTGCAAAAAAAAATTTATAAGTCTACCCACTTTACTATCAACTCTAGACTTATCGGATCTGAAGTTAAAAAAAAATAGTATGAAGTGCAATGCACTTAAGGCTAATTAAGTCTAAAGTGCAAAAATTACACTTAAGATGCACTTAAGGTTGAGTAGGTCTGAAGTGCAATAAATATTTTCATGCACTTAAGGTCAAAGAGGTCTGAAGTGAAAAATTGCACTTCAGATGTACTTAAAGTCAAAAAGGTCTGAGGTACAACCAATGGTTTCATGCACTTAAGGCCAATAAGTCTGAAATGAAAAAATTGCCCAAAAGGCAAATGGTTTCTTTCACTTAACGCACTTATGACCAATTAAGTCTAAAGTGCAAAAATTATACTTAAGATGTACTTAAGGCCAAATTGGTCTGAAATGCAATAAATAGTTTCATGCACTTAAGGTCAGAGAGATCTGAAGTGAAAAAATTGCACTTTAGATGCACTTAAGACCAAATAGGTCTGAAGTGCAACCAACATTTTCATACACTTAAGGCCAAATAGGCTTGAAGTGCAAATTGTCCAGAAACAAAAATTTGTTCTTCGAATTTTAACAATCCAATGTACGATTTAACACTTAAATCTACTCCAAATGAGCTTAGATTTGAAACATAACCTCCAAATATCATCAAGAACAAATCTCAATCATCAATTTGTCAAAACAACAATTAATCTGACGAACCCATTTTGCAATTAAGAAAAAGAGGAAGAAGAACTCTTAGCAATACTAAAAAAATAAAGCGCCACAGCAGCTCACCATTGTAAAACATCATAAACAACCTTAAAATATATTCACAAAAACCATATAAAATCATTATAAGCCGAAGAAGAAGAAAAAGGAGAAAAATGGCCGAAGTTGTTTAAACTTTGGGTACTAGTTAAAAAATTTTAAAAAATGGGTACAAGTTAAATGGGAGCGACCAAGTAGGACGCCCCGTGCAATTTTTACATGTAGCCCGCTGTCCAACCAAGATGGGCCGTAACTACCCAAAGCCCAGTCAGACCAAAGCGTATAGGAACAGGGCATAAAACCCTAATTACTGTGGCAAGCACCTATATATAGCGTTCTAAAACTCCGTTAATTCACCTCTTCATTATCTTCTCCACTTCTGTGAATACCTCCATCTTCTATAAGAGATTCCTTTTTTTTTTTTCCTTCAAGTCGCGTTTACTAATATGACTTTGATTTTTCTGTTTGTGAAATAAAAGAGATCGATGAGTAGGCTATGATGCTCAAATCTACCTATTTGCTGATAGGAGATTTTCTCCGTCTGTGATTAATAACATAACCAATGGATCCTTCTGAGCCTACTCGTGTTTTCTTCCCAACTTTTGAACTTTCGTTTTGCTTTTATTTGTAGATTTTTAAAGTTCTTTTGTGTCCTATTGTTCTGAACCATTGAAGTGATGATATCCGATTCAGGAATGTTTATGTGTCGATCCCAAAAATCATCCAGACTACAATTATCTGATCAATGGTTCACCTCCTTTCTCTTTGTTTTTAAACTCTTTCCTTTTGTTTCTACCTTTTTAGTTGTTTGGTTTTATGGTTTATGTTCAGTGGATATTGAACTTGTTTCAATTATTCAAATTTTAATGTGAGAAACCAGAACAAGTATTTTTTGAAAACTAAAAGCTAGCTCTATGCTTATTGTATCTAAAATTTAAAATATAATGAAACATTTGAAAAGATTAGAACAAATTTATGAAAGCTAAAAGGTAGCATTACCCTTCTGTTGTACCAGAAAAAGACAGAATAAAATTCAGAAAACGGTGTTAAAAAATTATGTTTGATCGTTTTGAACCATTGAAGTGATGATATCCGATTCAGGAAAGTTAATATGTCGATCCCAAAAATCATCCAGACTACAATTATCTGATCAATGGCTCAACTCTTTTTTCTTTATTTTTTCAACCCTAATTTTTTTCTACACTTTCAAATATTCAGCAGATTTCAGACTTGCTTCAATCCGCTGATGTTCAAATTCCAGGAATGTGAGACTCTAGAACAAGATATTATCATTTGAAAACTGAAAATTTTGGAAACAATCCTAAAAGGAAACAGTTTAATTTACTTTACCATCCAATCCAGGTCAATAAATGTTGTTGCACCACCAAAAGACAATAACTAAATTTAGGAAAACAATGTCAAAAAGTTTCATTTGTGATCAGATTTGAGTAGTGAGTATTTTCATTAGAGCTAAGATCGAAGAGAGTTCAATATTGAGATCTTCATCAAGCGGACAGGAGGGAACTATATTTGATTAGGATCAAACTTTCACGACATTGTTACATTGAACTTTAGAACAATCAATGAGCCCCTTCTGCGCTAAACCAACTGGAAACAATCATTGTTGAACCTAATAGAAAAGTTTTTAAGTGGACAACTGCAAAGGACATAACCTTCCAAATTGTTTGAAACGGAATAGCCTCAGATTGTTTATTAACAAAAGCCTCAATGGAATGTGTAGGAGATCAGTTTATTTATGCTACCTGTAATTGCTGAGTGTACTTTTCGTTACAGATTAACTCCTTTCCTTCTAAAAACGGAGCTTGATTTTTTTGAGTTGGAATTTCTACTGTCCACCAATTCCTTGTAAGGCTCTGGCATAGGTTGCCCTAGGCGTAGCTGAATGCACACATGAACAATATCTGGTGCTGCCTCTATGATTAATTTCTCTGCTTCTTTTGCAACTTTTTCCGCATCCCTGGAAAATTAACAAGCAGTCCCAAGTAAAGTAGATGAGAGACTTATAAGAAAGCACACAAAGATCTGATGCCCCCGGTGAAGCATTTTGAGTAGTGTACCTAATCAAGAGATCAGGAGGCATAGAAACTTCAACTTGAAGTAAAATCTGTCCTTGCAACAGATGTGGAGTTACACGCTCAATTATCATCTTCTGTAAAATCAATAAACAGTATCCCATGTCAAGATGTGCAGTGTGGGGATCATTCCATCGCAGTAAAGGACGGTGTGGAAGGGCAAGGAAATTAAGTTGGTCAAGGTTAGGTGTATCTTGGTGATTGTTTTGGTCTTACTAAATGTTAAATGTATGAACTAAGAAGTAATTTGGTCTGTCACTAGAATGCATATGTTGTAACAAAAGAAGGTGAATTAGGACACCTAAAGTGCACGAAGGGGTCAAAGAGAATCAACCACGAAGCCTCAGGCAAAATGCCAACAACCTCTCTTTAGGGTAAAGAACTGAAAAGAAAATCTAGAAAGGAAGAGATACCTGAGAAAAGTTTGTAGAAAAAATGTTGTAAACTATATTTTCAATATCTGCAAGCTCCACTGAAGAATGGTCTTGGGGGCCACCCATTGTGTTAGCCCTCTGCTGAAACACAACAGTTGGTGGAATGTGTATGGTGGATGGCTCTACAAGTTGGAATCAACAATATTAGCCAGCAACAACAATCAAATAGAAAGTTAGCCCTGCAAATGTTAACAATATATTTTCATGATGACAAGACTGCATGTGACGATAAATGATACAGTGATGCGTAAAGCAATGAGATGACAGATCGGAAGAAGTTGCATGTACCCGCAGATCATGAGCTAATGCTAAACTGGGCCGACAAATTGATATATACCAAGCCCATGGCTTGAGGTCCCTTCTCTACTCCCCCACTGAACACCCAGAAAAAGTGAAAAAATAACTTGCTGAAACACTCTAACCAACCGGGTTTTGACAACGTTTTCTTTTTTCTTTTTTTAGGTTGTCATTTGTTTAGCAATTCGTAACCACTACTATAAACAATTCTGACGCCTCCATTAACATCTGCAGATGCGAGAAAAGTCATTAGTACCTATGTGTACGAAAACTTCAGCAATTTCGGGATGTAACTGCTGGATTTCACGGCGGACGTTTTCCCCGATTTCATGTGCGGCACTCACACTCGAAAAGGGGTCAACCTGCATATACCAAATGCACTTTAAATCTGCCTGAGAAGCTGTATAACACATCTGATAATCATACAGGACATCAACAACGTAAATAAATTATGATAGGGGGATATCCCTATGAACTATTTAACATGACTGGCGAACTACCTCAACAATAACATCAAGGTAGAGATATGAACCAGCCCTCCTTCCCCTCAGGTGACTGCATCCCTGCAGAGGTCAAAAAAGCTGTTTATTCATTGATGTCATTCTCAGATATACAGAAAACATCATCACCAACAAAAGAAGTAAGCGGGATGAACATGTGCATAGTGCATAAAAACTTCTGTTAAACATTAAGTTTCCCAAACATCATTGTAAAATATAAGAAACAAGAGTAAAGCACATGGAAGATTATAGTGATGGAGGAGATGACAAATTTAATCTACAAGCAATTGAACAACAATCTGGAACAGTGTCCCAAGGTGAGGCCATCAAGGTGGAGTACTCTAAACCGTCAACCCATGTTTCTCAAATATCTCATGAGCATACATAATTAAGTGCTGACAAGTAGGTGGGAGAAGGGAATTGTTGTCAACAGTATCAACATCAAAAAGACACAAAACTAAGTTGATAAAGTAGTATATAAATGAAAGTCAAAGAACAAAAATAAAATCGACTTCCTAGCAAGAGAATGACTTGCCTTAACTCCGTCAACTTTTAGAATCGTGCGCTTGAAAGGCTTCAGGGTATGTGAAGGAATAGCAGCATCAACCAATTCCAAGACACTATATAAAATGGATCGATACAATGGTCAAGTTAAAGCACTGGTAACCTCAAAAAGAAAGTGGATGAGATAACATTAATCGTTTACACACTATTTTACTATTTGGAAACCAATCGACCATGTATGGAGAATATCCATTAACTTCTTTTTATCGGTAAGAATATCCATAACTTGCAAATGGCGAGTTGAAGTCTTTCTAGAGTGTATATTTCAAAAATAAATTAAGACTACATGATGTTAGAAGATAGCCACTAGCACATCTAATATCAATATTACACTAATACCACCTGATGTAAAAAGATAACCATTAGCATATCTAATATCAACGTTACACCCTATGGAAAAGGCTTAACTAAGTTAGACCAGCTTCCAACAATCAACTTAAATTACACTTCCAATCCTCAAATAAACCTAATATGGTCAACTATAGCCTTCAACTTGTCCAAAGCATGCAAGTTTACCCTTAGCTCAAGGACGACCACTTCCACAATTTAGAAGCTCAAAGGAGAGATCAATCCTAAATTTCTATGACAACAAAGCATGCCTTTCAGTTACTAATGAGATCAGAGTCAGAGACTTGAAAAATCACACACCGACCCACAATAACCACCAGTGGCGGACCCAGTATTTTATACAAGCAGGTTTAGATAAAAGACTAAATGTTCGGTTGCATCTGATAGTAGAAGCAATACTAGACTTAACAAATAGAATTTACCGTTTACTTTTTGTTTCGGTTCATAACAAAACCTTCAAAAAATGTTTTGCTCGCTACTCCTTCTTTTTTTTTTCAAATTATGCGGTCGCCTTTTAAAAACATATAAGGATAAGTTTTAACGATAATTTATCTACTTTCTTATATTTAACAATTTATTAAATTTTACAAAATTTTATTCGATACCAAAATACTAAAGTCTACTTATTCGTTAAAATTTACTAATTAACAAACTCTAAAATAAACTAGATTAATAACTTCTTTAATATAATAATTCTGGAACTAAGAAAATATGCAAAACTAAAACAAATAATGATAAGTAATAAACAAGTGTTTGGTCTTTTGAAGATTCATCTCAACAGTTTCATTCTTAAATAAATCTTCCAAAGCCTAAAATTGTAAAGTTGGGCCATGGGTCTTTTAAATTTACCCATTTTTGGAAAAACTGTGAAAATAACGTGAATGGGTAAGAGCTAAGACTCAATCCCTTGACCTTCTACTTTGATGACCCCGCTTGAACCATTGCACCATGCCTCACTGTTTGTTAAGTGGGTTCAACATTTATTATTTCACTTTATTTTGGTTCTTGGAAAAATAAGTTACATATAAAAATAGTATAACTTTTTTGCGAAGCGGATTCAACTGAACCCGCTTGAACCAACATAGGTCAGCCCCTAACAACCACCCTTTGCCTTGGAAACTACTCCAACAAAAGGGGTAAAGAATGCATGCTTTATTTCTTGTTGTTCAAGTGCCCAACCAACAATGAAGAAATGAAGGGTTAAGTTTATACCCTTTCCATCTTCAAACATATCTCAGATCTACACAGGTTTAACAAGAGAAGAAAATGATCAGGAATGCAAAATTTAAATAGCTCAGTAATTGGAAGACATACCTCTGATATCCGGTTTCAAGTCCAGCTTTCATGATCATGCCTGCAACAACAAGCCCAGCAAGTGGATCAAGGATCCTCACCCCAAGGATCGAACCACCTAATTTCATGAAGAGTTCAATTTAAAAAGCGAGACATCTTCTAATCAAACAAATTAAAAGCTCATTCAGTTGACAAGCTAGTACTGACTTAATTTCAATTCAAAGGCTTGTTTCACTTCTACAAGCTTTTAGATAAAGCATTCTTCGGCATTCTTCGAATAGTTGACTTGGATTGGATTTTTAAAAAATACATTACTCAAGTGCCCATTAAAATATCATAGACTTTGCCCTAGAGCTCTTTGGTAATGGAGGTCTTTTCTTGCCTTTTCACACATAGACTTTAAACTAAACCTTTTATTATCCTCATGTCCTGCTGCAGTTTCATTTTAGCTTAAGCATCTGAGAGATCCTTTATCTTATAAAAGAGCACTCTCTCTGGATTAGTATGTAACCTATAGAGTTCTCAACTTATATCTCTGAAAATGTGGAACGAATGCCACAGATTATGTAACATTGTCAGTTTGTAGCTTGACTATCTCCCTGTGAAATATCTGGGCGGCTCTAGATTCCCGTTATTGTAATGTGCTTACTAAGAAGATCATAAAAAGAGTTAAGAGCTTGGAAAATAATAGACTTCATATGCAGCTACAGTATAGCATATCAAATTATTGTTGATACCTTATCAAAAAGACGTTATTGTCGATACTCAGATACGTGTACTGCCTGCTTCTCTTATCTAAGAATGTCTGAGAGCTATTAAGTAAACATTTCACACTTTCCCTTCAACTGGATATGAGCCTAAAACCACTGGAACCAAAGAAAGATGGGAGGAGGTACAAAGAGAGAGGACTTGACCCTACCAACTCAGTATTGCAGATAAAGCTGTTATTCTGAGATAAATTCGGGCTTCTTCTGCAAAATTGCACTTTCTGGATAAGATCATCAATGAGATATTAAAGGCTAGAAGCTTACGGAAATTAGTACCCTAACGTGAAATGACTACCCTTGGAAATGGACGAAAATCCTGTAACTATCTTTTCTACTGGTACAATGTGTAGGCCTACGTACCTCTGCACCCCCTAGATCCTCCTTCACTAGTGACCTCCTGTGTCATTCGGCTTAACTACTAAATTCCAGGTTCAAGATTTCACTGATGGAATAAACTGAAAATGCAAAAGAAGTATAGACTATTTTTTGAGACAGAGATTTAAAAAGGCCTTAAATTCAGCCCTTACCCTGTTTGTGAGGATTTGAGTGGCTAGCCTCCCTACTGGAAGGTTCAGCGTAAAGCACTATTATCAAGCACTGATGCCCCAAAAGAAACTATGCAATGGTGGAGGATTCTCTGGTTCAACATGACTACAGGAGAGTGTGCAGCTATTCCTTTGTCTTGTTGCTAACTTACCAAACGGAACTCTCAACTCTGGATAGACTGAATGAATAGGCGTTGTTCAAACTGATACAATATACTAACACTAAGCAACATGACTACTGCATCTTTCGACCAACTTCTGTTTATTACCCTTTCTTCAAGAGAGTGTGGGGAGAAAGATTACATTTATGTTCTAAAACTTGTTGTGTATCACAAACCACAGGCTATATCATGGCTCATATTGTATGTACGGTCCAAAATGTTGTCATGAAATGGCAGTCAATTCCAAACTCCAAGGAAGTGAGAACTTATCTCAATTGGAAATTGGAATAATGATCTGAGGATCCTTGGAAAATACTAGAGGAAACACCAGAGGAAACCCTACTAGATCCTTGTAAGCACCAGAGGAAACACTACAACAATAATCTCTTTTATTCTTTTAATATTGGTAGTACTCTGGCCAGTTTGACCACACCTCAACTAATCAACCGGCAGCATGTCCAGCCACAAAAACAGCTTGACAAGGTAATCCTGCCCGCCAAAGCTGGAGCAGATGGGATCTCCAGGTTATTTTATCTCATGCCTCAGCCACTAAACCATCCCCTTCGTGACCACCATAATCTTGTCTATTTACAATAATGAAGTCTTTCTAATTACCAAAAAGATCAAATCTCAGCATATATAAAACCTAAATCCACCAGGAATAAACGAAATGCAATGTGCTTATACAGCAACCATAAATCATGGAAGATAGGAAACAGCCATGTTTGATTAGAAAGACTTAGCAGCTGGGTCTATATTTCTTTACATTATTTTCCCTTTAATTCACTGAATCATTTAGTCTTTCAGTAATGTATCCTGACATTGGTTCAATATTAGAGTTTAAAATAGTATAGGCACCACTCCCCAGGAAACAAAGCTTTTCGATTAAGAACTAACGAACGGGAAAAAATGCCGACAAGGTTTATGGGATGAATCAATAGCCCCAGTTCTAGATCCAGATTCCTCCTAGAAATGAACTAGATTCCTCTTAGAAATGAACATACTGGTATAGAACGAAGGGAAAACTTCACCACCAGCACGAAGTTAAATCTATCAAGCATACTAGCTATGAAAGTATAAACTGTTCTTGATTAACCATAACGATAGTAATTATTATAAACTCTTACATCGTCAGGATTATATATCATTGCATTTCAAAGCGCAAGATAGGGAAAAAATTACGTATGCCCTAATAATTAAAGATAGATATTACAAACATATAATGCACGGTATCTACACAAAAAATTAAACGATTGTACAACTATAAAAACTCATTACTATGCTAGGCCAAACTAACAGTAACACGACAATACATATTAGCGTCTCATGCTTAACGGCAATCCCATGCACACACTTTGTTTAACTTTTAATGATAAAATTAGACAAATCAAATGGTGAAACTTGTTTTCTAAAAGAACAGATTTATCTCTCCAGCCATAAGTAGGTAAAATTTGAGTATAAAGCTCATTACCAACTCCTATGAGAGCAACGACGGAGGATACTGCATCAGCACGATGATGCCAAGCATTGGCTTTCATCAGTCCACTGCCAATCTTATCCCCCGCTTTCTTTGTTATCCAGTATAATCTACACACAAAAAAATTATATAGATTGAGCACATACAGAGGAATAAACTTGCAGAAAAAGAACTAGTTTTCCTACAAAAGATAAATCAAAGAAATTTGTAGACGCATATTCTAGAGTAGCCACTACTATCGGAGCATCTGACAAGAAGTATAGCAACTTCACTTTTGCTTTTATAATCACTACAAAGCAACTATTTTTCATAATAAAAACTGCTTCACAAACTCGGGATCCCACCTGTACACAATACAACTCAGCAGATATATGTGTGTGTGTGCGCATAACTTCTCTAAATATAGGAGCACGATGGATAATATGTGCTGAAAACAAATGGGAACCCAGTCAATTATCCTTTTTTTTTCACACTTCAGGGTTCTATCGGAAAGTCCAATGTAAGTTTTCTAATGCTAAAGGGTGGCAGAGATGATCTTCCCCAACAGTATCTTGCAGCAATCACTAGACGGAAAGCTTGAGAGAAAACCTCACAATTGTTGGGTTATTCACCACTCTTTTGCACTAGTATAGAATGAAAGTGATGCTCAGTCAGTATTTAGGCAGAAGTCTTCTTATCTTCCTTTTTTTTAAAGTAAACTAATATAAACATACATACCTTTTTTACAGGATTAACCTACCACATCATACAACAAGGGAAATAATAAAGATTTGCTATGGTCATTAACAATCTCAGAAAAGGATAGAAAAGGGGACAAGTTCTTTTATTTTTTTGCTGATTAAAGTGAAAATGACTCTTACCCTTCTTTAACAGCTATAGAGAGTATAGTCACATTCAAAGCAAGAATAGGGTGATCCATATCTATTCCATGGTGATGTCCACTATGATGCTGCTCATGCACGTCCAGATGACTCAATGACTGATTAACAACTTCAGGCGCTGTAGACCATAGTCCCTGCAACAAATGTCCCAAGAATAAAAAAATAGTAGAGAACATAGACTCCTAGAGATATTGAATAATAGCAGTAGTACAATACCAGCAAAACATCTAAAGCATGCCATCCAATACCTCCAGCAGTAGCCAATAGTACACCAGAAATTCCAAGAGCTCCAAGAGTCTCAAATTTACCATGTCCTACTCATATAAATAAAAAAGTCAGTTGCAAAATCAGAAGCATGATTTGATCAGATAACATTGAGCTTTCAATAAATAATCTAGTAAGAATTCAAATTCATTAACTATTGATATAAACTTTTGTTCTCTATCAAACTAACTTTTCAACCATCACTTTAATGTTTTTTCATACTACTAGTAATATAATATATGAGTCAGATGTACATATTTAAACTCCACGCCCAATCAAACGTGTGTCAAACAAAATATGAATGGAGGGACTGCATGTTTCTAGGGCATTTTGCCTTTCACTAAGTTGTAAAGTTCAAGGAGCCGAGAGTGATAAGATTCATATTCATTGATAAGTAAAATAGATTCATACCTTGTTAACTCTATAATATTCTATATTGATTAGATTTTACCAAATCTCCCATGGGAACAAACCCTGCCCTTACTTAACTTAATAATTAGGTTGGTATTTGTACGCCCACCTATTACACAAGTAAATGCAAACAGAAAATTAAAAGGTAAAATCATGCAAGACCAAGTGATGTAAGATCAAAAGAGTAACGTGTAGATACAAATCAAGAGTGACCATAAGGATGTTCTTTGTCCTTGGGAACCCTTGCAGCTTTAAACGACAACAATGCCACTCCACTCAGAACCTGCAAAGACCAGAATTGAACATTAGACGTTAATGTTTACAAAGTTGATTCAACATCACTCTGACCTCCGGGAGAGGATGCAAGTGTTAGGTAGCAGGTCCATCCGAACCCACCAGATTCAACTGAGACTTCTAAATACACAATTAATATTTTGTTTAAAATATGTATTTATACGGACAGACAGCTGCATACAACTTGATCACTCTATATATAAAAGTTAACCTTTTCAATTGTATATTAATGCTAAAATCATACCCACCATCACAAATTCAGTTCTTCCTAGATTTGTTTTCTAGTCATTGACTAAAAATCCTGGATTCGCCTCTATTCTCAAATGGTCAAGAGAATTAACACTAGCTAACAGATAGATATGACCAGCACTTGATCTCTCTATATAAATAAGTTAAAAATCTTTTTCAATTATATATTTATGCTAAAACCACCTCCACAATCACTTTACTTCTTCTATAAACCAAGAAACAGATTTTTTTCTGGACACCTGACTTAAAATCCTGGATTCACTTCTATTTTGAAAAGGTCAAGAGATGCAAGTGGAACAAAATAGGAGTTCATTTTATAGATCAAAGCTAGCTAACAAATAGACTATGAGTAGATAGGTACCACATCGGAGATAGAATGGGCAGCATCAGCGATAATGGCGGTGCTACCGCATATATAACCTGTGAAAGCTTTACTGGCGGCGAGGCCAATATCAGCAGCGAGGCCAAGCCGGAAAATCCTCTCGCCGGCCTTACCGGAGCGGAGGTCGTCATGGTCATGATGTGAATGTGAATGCCCCATATGCCATCTTTTCTGAAGCATAAAGCTGCGATTCCCAATACTTGTAGCTGAATCATCATTATCGAATTGCAAATTGGGAGATAGATATAGAGGAGTGAAATTGTTATTGTATCTAATAGTTGATGCTATATACGTTTTTCGTATTCGATTTAGATTGCTTGAAATGAATCTAGCAACCATGTTTAGAAGTTCTATGAAATTGGAGAATTGCTCGGATTTGAGACGCCGATGAAGAGTGATTAAAGAAAGCAACTGATTAAGTGATTATCCAGAGAGTTGTAATAGTTAATTACCGTTTTCCGCCATTAAAAATTAATCCTTCGCATGTGCAAGAAAGAATCAGATACTTCACATAGCACCCGTCAAGTTCTATAATCACCAAAAAAAATTTAGTTTCTTGTTTTTGTGATTTGTTTGTAAAATTACATGTTTTGTAATGTAAAAGTAAAATCACGAAGCTGCAGCTAAATTTTAGTAAGTGTAACTTAGATTGTCCTAAAATTTCCAAGTTGTTCCTTCGACACGTTATTAAGTCCAACTCCGATCATGAACGACAAAAAGGGAAAGCTCAAATAAAGATTGCTTCGTTTTCTTTTGCCAATGACAACTACGTACTAATAGTAGTATAATAACTAAGGTGTCCCTCAATTTTAATTTATATGAATTTATTTAACTGGTCATAAAATTTAAGGAAAAAAAATATTTTTAAATTTGTGATGTAAAATAAGATATATATTCTGTGTGATTATAAATCATTGCATAAAGATAAATTGTTTCTAAATATGAATTCTAAATATAAAAATGGACCTTTTTAATACGAACTAAAAAAATATGTTCACGTAAATTGAAACAGATGGAATAAGTATTTTGAATTTCATATAGTTCGATATATAGCATTTGATGTAAAGCAATTACTAAATTTTCTAACCACTGGTCCAAAAGATTGAAAGTTTTGTACAACAAGCTATCAAAAGTAGTCCACTCAATCAAGGCATAGTGTTAACCCCTGCCCAGGACTAATTTACTCATAATAAATAATTTTTTGGTATTTGACACGCCCTTTAAAAAAATTCTCTTACAGGAAAAAGTATTCTGACTAAATTACCCTTAATTAAAATTTAAATATTATTAACTTGACACAATTGAATATGTAAATAAGAACAAATTTTAAAAAAATAAAATTAATTTTTTCTTGATACTTATTTTGGGCTAAAATAAAAAGATCAAAAAGTTACTACGGGATAGAGTATTCCCCAATATCCTTTGCATGAAAAAAACCACTCAATTTTTAAATAATCATCACTTCTTCCAAATGTACTAGGATGACTATAAGTGAACTAAATTTCCTTTTTTGTTCTTTTTGCTGTTGACAGGTAATCTAAAGGTATCAATTGGGAAACAGAATAAAATGATGTAACATGCTGACATTACAGGTTTACAACCATCTCACGTTGCAAATCCCCTCTTGAAAATATCCTACTCTATCCTAAACACTAACAAATATCGTTCCCGTCAAAAGAATTAAATGGTCAGCCATTTAAGGGGTTATCTTCTTCTATCACCCCACCTCCTATTTCCACCATCGTCAGGACCACGGTAACCGGAATAATAACTGGGATTTCGCGATGTAGACCAATCCGATCTGTAGTTTTCTCTCATATTCATCCTAGGTTCTGTGTGATTCCATCTTCCTACTTGTTCTTGACGCCTAACAGGACTATTATCAGGACTCCAAGACTCAAATCCAGCCTCCTCCACATAGTTTCCTCTCCATGCAGCCTGTTGTAGCCCAGGTTCTACATGCCCGGCAAGATGTGCATTATAATGGTTCGGGATCGAATTTTCTTGATAACCGCGATTTAGAGCAGAAGCAGACATAGTTCCCCACATATGTTCAGGTGCGTAGCCAGGTTGTGGCTGTGTTTGTAGTTGCGGCCTTGGTGGTGTATGTGATACTGCCATTTGGGGCATATGTAGGCTTATAGTTCTTTGTTGTACATTAGCTATAGGCATTGGCGAGGATCTAATATTACCAGATGTTTCGCCCTGGATTCTTGTGGTTGCTGCAGTGGCACTGTGTAGATTGTATTCCGTCAATCCAAAGGGAGAGTAATTATTTCTATTTACCGCTGGTTCTGAGGCAGATGATTGTGAATGCATAGGATTTGCTAGGACAGTCTTGTTTAGACTAGGATTTAATGGAGACGGTCGATGATCTTTTCCAAAAGATCCTGCAGCTGCTTGAAGCAGTGATAGTTGTTCGGCCAATTGTGGGGCTATGAGCATTTGCTGTGGTGCTAACATTGTGGTGGATGTACTCTGCGGATATATTGAGCTGCTAGCTTGAAGCTTTTCTTGTGAACGGACCAAACCTGCAAGTCGGGTTGCACCATTTGCTTCTGGAACCGCCATTAAACTTCTCTGCGAGAAAGGATTTTTAGCAAAGTTCTGCATCGATCCGCTCTGCACGCAAGGAAAAAAATTAATTTAGAAGACTGTTTCAGAAAAGCACTAAGATGGCTAGAAGAGGGTATAGGACAACAATTAATTGGTGATATTAAGGCCTCCATTAACTTTTGTAGTATCATGATAAACATAACATCCTTTTTTTTGGTCCGATCAAAAAAAAAAAGGCAACTTCGGATTTATCACCGTGATCTGCAGGGCTTTATTTGAATTCATAATTGTTTTATTAATTTATTTTATTTCGCATAACATCGTTTAGTTGTAAACCGACCAATAAACCTCGAGTGGGTTGGATAAAGTGAAGCAGAAAAGAAGATGAAGAAGAAACTCTTGCCGTTATGCATGTCAGCAAGTAAAAATAGAATAGAGAGAGAGAGAGAAGAGGAGGCAATGCAAGAAAAGAAGGCCCACCCAAATTCCATAAAACGTAAAAGTGGTACAAAATGTGACTAAATAACGCACCGTTCCAGGATCACTGGAAGGAGTAGGGGATGGAAGAGAAACTTCAACTTTCTTCTCAGCAATTCTGCTTAAATCTGTTACACTGCTCAGTGAATTCATCCCATTTGCTTTGATCATATCAAGCAGCTTCACAGTTTCCTCACTGGACATGTTTCCAGCTTGGCCAGACGTCAAGGCATAAACCAATTCTGGATTTTTTAGCAGTACGGCAAGCAACTCTACATCTGGTTCTGCTGTAGTTGTAATGCCATTTGACGTACTGGCTGATGCAGCTTCAGTTTCTTCGTCCTCTGGCGGCAAAACAACTGTTTCAGCACCTTCAGCGTCTGGTAATTGCTCAACTGGAATTTCTGTGGTTAATGTGTCATCAGGGTCCATTTCACGGTCCCAAGGTTCCTTGGGGTTCAACGGAATTTCCTGGACTGTCCTGTAAATGGTTTCCCTCTCTCGACGGATTCTGTTATTCTGAATGTCAACTTCTTTGCTTTCACCCCCAGCACAAACCTTCCATGCATCGCTCATCTTCACCTCTGCAGCAAACAAAAAAGGTTGGAAAAGGCTAATTGCAGAATAAGGACGGGCATTAACTCATGAGAAATCCTAGTTTTGCAGCTGGTACATTATCTCCCAAACAAGATACTAGCAGCCGTTGACGTTTCAAATCTATAATACCAGAAGCCAACATTTATCACTTAGAAATTTTGTTCTAATAGTTATTTGCAACCTAGGACACATAAAACTACTGAAAAGTAACAAAACAGCGATCAAAGTCAGAGCTAGCTTTGATCCTCAACATGATGAGGACGAGCATGACACTCTTCCATCCTGGATTTCCTATACATATCGAGCAGTAAAATGAGGGAGGGAGGGGGGAAGAAGGGCCAGAATTACACTGAATGCCAATGTCCTTTTTAATGTTGAATAATTGGACCAACAGCACATGGTGAAGTGGTAAAGACCTTGAGCCAAATAAATAAAAGTCACTACTTTCCACCCCTACCTCGTGTCCACCAAAAAAAGGACAGTATAAATCATATTACAATCCAACATTAAAATGAAAGCCATGTCCGCACCAATAATTAACATTTGAAACACTTAATTACTTTCCCTGTCCATAAATTTGGAGCTCAAGTATAAACGACCAGTTATATAGCTGCAATCAACCAACTTATTTAAGTTTGTTAAGCTTCAAACTTAGAGTTGGCTTCTTGGAATCATACGCGGTAGTAAGTACGTAAAACCCTTGCTGAATGTTGGCATTCCTGCTTATATATGCAAAAGATGGATTGCATTTGGCCTTCCGAAATGTGCATCTACAAGCAGCACTGGATGTTGCTTTCGTTAATGCGTTTATCTAACACCTTTTATTTTGCTAAGATGTGCTATGCTTTTTGAGGTAAGGGGTGATCAGTTACTCTTACAACAGAGTATCAGCAAGGACGGTCCAAGATTTCTTTCTTCCTTTTCTGTGTGTGTGTTGGGGGGG